>DWAZ01000055.1:0-10256 GCA_018232205.1 Junonia vestina livia
TACACATGTATTTGTTAATTCTTTTAAATATATAATTATGTATTTTCTAATTTAATGTCTATAATAGAAACATAATGTTGATAAAATTAGTTAATAAATATGGAAATAAAAAAATTATTTATTGATCTAGAATAACATTAAAATGTTTAATGAAAAAATATTAATATGGATCATTTAGATCAAAATTAATGTCGTTGCCAAGATGCTAATTATATAACCTAAAAGCGTAGCACTATTTTATGATATAATCGACTTAAAACTGAATGTACTGAAAATATATATTTTACTTTATTACCGTATTCAATTATTCAAAAACATAACGAATTTATAAACCAAATTACATACGTGTCAAAATTGTTTTTATTGTAGATAAGATTTTCTTTTATGTAGTGCAACTTGGCATTAACTTCGTTATCGACAGCACTCCTATCCAAACAGAATTTGTCGCAAAAAATGAGATATAACACTTTTGGGTTAAAATTATTTTTTCTTATTATCTAGAATACATAAAAACAAATCAATGTTGTTTAATGTTTCTCAAATCGATTCAAAATACACTAAGCTTACTAAGAGCCTCATAAACTTAAGAGATAACGATATCACAACATAAGAATTCTATTCATCAAAAACCTAAAATCTTCTACTACCTATGCCATAAAAAATTAAAGAAGATGGGACCGTATTAAAATAATTGTATAGAATTACGACTATAACACTTCAAAACATAATCAAAATAAGCCAAATCAAGACTGATTTGGCTTATTTTGATTATGTTGATGAGAGTTGGTTACCTATTATTTTTTAATAAATTTTAAAAATTATTATTTTAATTATGCGAAAGATTATTATCTCTATTAATCACTATCACAATGAACACACATTAACTATTACCAATTCTTTCCAATGAGAATGACTTCAAGTTTTTTACAAATATGTGATCCAAATAAGTTTGATATTTAAGTATTAACTTAAGTTCTTATTGTTAGGAGCTTATTCACTCGAGGTCTTCTCGCTTTGTTTCACATTGTCGACTTGAAAATAAATTCAGTAAAGAGCCGCCCCGGAGCAATTGAACGGTACAAAAATGTCAGATAAATTATGAACGTGATCGATGAATAAAAATGTTGGTTCGCAGGTCGTAGAAAGTGTCTCGACCTCCGTGAGCTTTCGTTAAGTCGCCGCGCGGGTCAGCCGCTCCGTCGCACATAAATATGTCGACAGTTCGCCCCTGGTACCCCTTTGTTTGTTAATATACTGCCAATTATAATCAAACCGTACTCGCCACTGTCACCCGTCAATTTCTTAATCCATACATGGAAAGCATTTCTTTGGCCACTTTTGTTTTCGCATGCCTGTCAATGTTAACGTTTTCATTTATACAAATTATGATTTTGTTAAACTGTATATTTCATTTTCAGACTCCCAGATAACTCCAGAAATCATTGTAGAGCCTGGTTCTGTGGAAAAGTATGAAGTGATCACTCCAGAGCCACCAATAATACAAACTATTGAACAAAATATCCCACCTACTACTGTCCGATCCCCATACCATACACAGAAAGCTGCACAGAAAGTAAAATTAAGTGTAATAGAGAAAGAGTACAAAGATCGACAAAGGAGAGCCGATGAGAAACATGAGCTGGAACTGAAGATCCTCAAAGCGCAGCTAAGAAAAAGTGAAGCTGAAGCTGCCTATGCTGAACTTATTTTAAAAAATAAGCAAAACTTACAAGGTAAATATGACAACCATTAAAATACTACCTAAATTAAAAAAAAATGTATTACTAAAGTACTAAACTCATAGTATAATGATTACTCTGCACAAAAAATGTAACCATCAAACATTGCTAGATCAAAGGTTTTAGTGGTATTCATTTGTTTTTTGTTAACAAACCACAGCAATCTTGAAATGTTGTGATCAATTAAATACTTATGTATGAAACTACTCAATGAAATCCATTGTGTTAACTTAGTTGCTATTATTTCTTGAACTGGCGACATGTGACATGGAATGGGCGCATGTTAATAGCTGTAATTTGTAGGGTTTGTTTACATATACCACATATGTAAATCTGATCTGTTGTTCTGATCTGACTAAACTGTTATCTGATCATAATTGTATTTTCTTTTTCAGAAGTGACTTCAGAGAAAAAATTATTATGAAGTTTTAAATTAAATAAATATTATACTTGCAAATCAGTCTTTATTTTTAAACCTTGTTATTATATATAGTTTATATCAAAAATATGAATTATAGTATTACAATAATATTATATTACATAAATAAAATAAAAAAGCCTTTATTATTTCCCAGTTAATTTTCAGTTTACATTTATGATTTCAGTTTACATTTATGATCAGTTTACATTACATGTATATCTATTACAAATGAATAAGTAAAATGTTGTGATAAAAATTAATCAGTTGTTTAGGTATTTATATTATTTCTAATTTATTTAATCTTATTGTTATAAAAGTTCAGCCTAAATTATAGTAAATATCTTCAATTTAATCTATATTTGTAACAAGTGTTGTCTAGGAAATTTTATAATTACGTATTAACATTGAAACTATTATGCAAGTATATTAATTACATTTTTCAAGTAGGTACACAACAATGCTAATTTGAAGTTACTGAATTAAGTTTCTTGAAGGTACATTTAGATATATTATTTTTATTATCATTTTACATAAATATAACAAATCAATAAACCAAAATAAGAAGAAACCTAAATAAAAATATTGTTATATTTAATTATCATTAATCATCACATTTTATATCACTAAATTAAAAATCAGAAAATAAATAAACAATTTTAAAACACAAGTCTCTAATCAGTGTTAAAAGTGAGAAATAACTAAAAATTAAATTAGAGAGCTTTCAGTGGTTTCTAATTAAATAATTAGTTTACATTACAGAAACTCAATAATACAATGCTATTTATTACTAGATATATTACTGGAAATAGTTTTCTATTATTGAGTTCCGTAGTGTAAACCCAGAACTAGTGCTGGGCATCACACTATTATTGTCTACTTCCTGATTTTGTGATGAAATATCAATAACAATTGTTATTTCATCATTTAAAATCAGAGATAAATTATGTAATACTGCACAGGCTACAATAATGTTTGACACAGTTTCTAATTTATTTCCTAAACCTTTAGACAAACAAGGAAATCTTCGTTTCCAAATCCCAAAAGTTCTCTCAACAACATTTCTTGTCTTAACATGGGCTCTGTTATATCGCAGTGAGGCGGGATCGGTAGGGGTTGGTTTTACAGGAGTCAAGAGAAATGGCAAGGTAGGATAACCACTATCACCCAAAAGTCTACCATTGAAAATGCCCTGTGTATATTTCATATATATTGAGGACATTTGAAATATCCTCGAATCATGGGTGCTACCAGCCCACCTAGCCACAATATCCAGAATTTCTGTTCGTGGACCCACGGCAACCTGAAATTAGAAATACAACACTAAAGGGTTTTTTTACATTAATTAGAGCACTTATATACAAGTATTAAAAATTAAAATGTACAGTTTTTCAGAGTTAACATTTTAATATACCTATAAATGTCTATATATTTGTGTAGAAACAGGTATTTCTTATCTGAGTATATACATTATAAAATTATTAATGAATTAATATTAGGACATTGCTAAGCTCATATAGTTATTTATTAAAATCTGAAGTTCTTTACTGAATACTTACTTGAACATTAATAGAAAAATATGATTTTCTATTCCGATATGCTTCATGATGCTGACATCCTGGTGTGTTTGTAATTCTTATATGGGTGCAGTCTATAGCTGCATCCACTCCGGGAAGCCCAGGCCATTCTCCATGTTTGCCCAAGTCTGTGAATAGTTGTCTATTTATGTTGGCCTGCTCTCCTTGAGGTATTTTAATATAATGTGTATGTAGCTGAGCCAGAACTTTAGACACTTTTTTTACTACATTTGACACAGTGGATTGTGACAAATACGATAGATCTCCACATACAATCTGCAAATATTTGTTATAGTTATTAGAATGGTTTTTAATCGAAATTATATAAAGAATATTTAAAATACAAAATTTAAAGCAAAATTAGATTTTAACTTGGAAACTACCAAAAGCTATGAAAAAGTACTAAAAACTTACCTGAAAAGATGCTGTAGCATAAAATCTTAGGGTTAACAAGACGGCTATTTCTGGAGCGACTGGAAGACCCCTGTTGTCTGTTTTCACTAATTGATTTTTAATTAATGACACTATATATAATACAGACTCTTGACTAAATCTATAACGTTTTTTAAAGTTTTCTATAGGTAATTCGAAGGGATTAACGACATCTCTTATATAAAGTTTAGGCAAACGATACTGCTGTGACCGTAAAATATCATCATAATATTGAAAAACATCGTAATATTCAATTTCAGCCACAATATTTTCAAATTCCATAATTCTTTTATACTTCTACACACTCTCAAGTCACGAAACGACTACACTCAAAAATTCACTCCTCAAAATACATCTTAAGGTTGCCCTTGACAGTGGAGATTGATTTATTAAACAGCAATAACTCAAGTGATAACGCCAACATAAGTGTAAGCTCAAGTTTTATTTATTATATCGTTGAGTGACTTAAACGTTTACTTAAGAGGACACCCAAGTTTGAGAGCGGTTTATTAATACGGGCCATAATATTTTATAAGAATTTTTAGTATACAATATTTTTTATTTCCTTAAAATAATAAGTAACCTAGTTGAGAGATGATAGTTCAAATTACGTAAAGTACGGAACACTTAAATGTCATCTTCAAATATTCTTTTCGTCGTTCGTTTACTACGATTCATACGAGATATTTTCAGCAATTTAACGTTTTTCAACTTTGAAGTTGTTCCTATTTAACATTCGTTTTTAAAATTAAAGAATTTAGAAGTTTTTGAAGAATCAAAGATTAGGATTCACCTAAGCTACCGCTAGTCTAGATATCAATAAGAGACTTGACTGTTATAGAAAACAAATCTTTGTAAATATTTGGCCTATAAATTAAAATATTACTTACTGGGTTATTTAAATTTTTTCTTCTGATTAGTCTTACAATTTTTTGCAAAAATATCAATTTATAAGTGTCATTGTTCATAGTGATTTATTTAAGAATATTAATATTCATATTTATGCAAGTGGTTTATGGTTTTAATGTTTACTATTGGAATGTAAAACGAGTTCCATATTTATTCCCTGGAACCCGAGAAGCTGAGGAAGCTGTCAGGTAGCGCGTGTGACTCATCTCGCATGTGTTGTTTGATTCAGTTCAATATGGATGTGTCAAAGTTTTACGTTTCAATGGTGAAATTCAATTTCAAAATGGCAGCTCGCATAAGTTGCTTCGATGTGTTAGATCTCCTTTTTGGTTGTGTTAAACTGTACAGCCACTGGTTTCCAGATGTAATTTTTTCTGTAAATAACTTGTAAAAACATTACTGTGTTTTATTTTATTTATTTTTATTTATTTACTTCACATTTACATATATAGTATAGTTAGGTATACATTTTATTTTAAATTCCTGGTGCTAATTACTTATAGGCGGGTATCAAGATTTTTTTACGGACCAAAACTCCGCCTAGCGAGGGCGTACATACATAATAATTATTATATTATATATATTTTCATTTTCCAAGTCTACTTGAAAGTAGACCAATCATACAAAGTAAATGATATGGTACCTGCGGTTAATAACTGTCCAATGTTTGTGGTAACACACATCCGTTTGTCGTATTATAAATCTGTAATATATCTATTTGTTCTTTCGAGAGTTCATCCAAACCACTTCACCTAGTTTTAATATACTTAGCTTGTGCTTAGCTATTTAGCTTGTGTTCTTTAATAGGCTTTTGATGAGACTTTTTTTAAGGGGAATGTGGTTTATGGCGCTACAAAGGCTGGAACCGGAAACATACGTAACCACGTGGATGATTGTGGTACACTTACTGTTTTGTTAGGAAAACTCTTCAGACTTTCAATAGTAGTAATATCTATTTTCTTTTTTTCCATTGAGAATCATTTACCTATGCCACTGAATGTCACGAATTGTTCGCTACATAAGACTCTCAAAAATGTTGCCATTTTCAAATATTACTAACAGTAAAAAGCGCAATATAGCCGTTTATTAAACGAAATGATTTCATATTTTCATAAATTTAATGTTATTTATCGTATCCTGACCTTGATTGTTATCACGAACAGGAAGGACATTGAAAATAATATAAACATTTTTATAAAACGATAAACCACGTCGAAAGGAAACATTCTGATGTTGATTTGTTTATTATTAGTTAGGAGTTTAGGAGATAGGTCACGCGTTAACCTTAACTTACTTTCGGACATTGTTTTGATTTCAAAAGTGTTATCGTATGGACTTGTTTTGAAGGTTAATCAGCCGTAATAACGTATAATGCGAACAAATATGGAGATTTTGTAAGGGTAATTTAATGGATGCATTTTAGGGACATGATAATTTTTTTTTTTGGGATATCTGCAATTTAAATATCTTAATTGTCATTGCAAAAATTGTCAACTCTGGTTTAATTATTGAGGCTAATAATGCCATAAAAATAAAAGTTACAAAAGATCTTCCTATCGAAATAGCTACCCCAAACGGTATTAATTTTACCACATTTTGCTACCTTTAAAACATTACCTACCAGTGACTTTATATTCCAGGCTGTAACAGATGTATAAACAACTGCATGCAACACATTATCTATCAAGTTCGTATAGCTTAAATGCAATTCTAGACTGTATGCACATTGTACACATAACCTTGCAATACCATTAAAAGGCGTTGTCGCGAAGCAACGTTCCTTACCAATTATGTCATCAGCTGTCTTAATGTCTTTGATTAAAGCTCGGCTACACTGTCTGGATTTTGTTAATGGACCAATCAAAGTAAGTATCCGCTCAGAAAATTTGGTTCCAAAATTAAGTCTAGAATGGGTAAGTGTTATCATAAAGTATATATAACGTTAATTATTTTGACTAATATAAGAAAAATTCAGAAATCTTCATTTGTTAGGTAACTCATTTATTCAGAAATATTAAAGGCTTGCAGGACTCAATTCTCATAAAATCATATCATCGATCAAAATTATTGAAGAATGGTTTGGTCACTGGATCAAGCAACTTATTGTATTTAAATTTTTTTAAATAAGAATGTAGAATATATGCATCATCATGTTAGAATTGTTATACACATATGCGACAAAACGAACCGGAAGTAATAGCAATGCAGTAAATGCAGTATCAAGCGAAAAGGTAACGGTACCCTGTTGTCTAAGTGGTTGTCGACTTGGGAAGTCTTTTTTGTAATGTCCTCAAGTGGGTGGTATACTGCGACATCCCATTTCTCTAAATATATCTTCGAGTGGTAATAGATTATTACTTTACGGGAATCTAGAATTTATTACACGAACTTAGTAAAATAGATGCAAATAAGTGTTTATAAATAAATCTTAATGTTTTTCTCTATTACTTTTGTAAATGAGAATTTCAGATCAGATCAGAATCTTTCAAATCCGGAATAAAATAGCGTAATCATCCTCAGATGAAAGTATACTGTGTCCCCATAGTTGTACCTATATTAGCCTTCAAATATCGATTATATTTTTAGTACAAAGTGTTAACAAACACCTTACAGTTTCTTGGTAAATGTTTAATATCGTAACGAGGTGGTAGGCGTCTAACGGAGCGACAAACGCACCATTATGCTCGACGGGCATCGAACCCGCGGCCCACATGCGCGACACATTACGAAGTCATTGATGTGAAATTAATTATAAACGGATAGATGACGATACTCCTCACTAGCTTTTACTTTGTTCCAGTCTGAATGGGACTAATTTGGTCTGAACGGATTATAAGTTTTCTCCAAGAATTACATTAATCAGAATCAAGTTGGACTTGCCCCAATAGATGTTTTGCGTGGATTTTAAATCATGTTAAGGAAAATCAATTTGTTCGCGGCCAAGCAAGATGTCGTGAAGAAACTCGCGTGTGTCGGATTACACTTCGAACCTTTTCCAGAATAAGAAAATATATTATAGTGCTGCAGTGGGAAACGTATAGGCTGTTACATAAGTTCATTGTAATAATTACGTCCATGACTTAAGAAAAGACTATTTCATATAAATAGCATTATATATACGCAGTGATATCAATTACTTTGCCCTAACCAGTTTAGCCAAAACGATCTCGACAAAACTATAGTTAGAATTTTTTGAGGGTAGGGTTTTGAGGTTCTCATATCAACGTATCTTATGTAAACAATACTCGGCATCAACGTCATCTTAAGAACAAAGTCATAAATGACTTGTATTGTGTTATCTATTTAAGATGAGGACGCCTGTCAATGCTAGATATTCGATCAGGTCTGATTAAAGAACTATTCTACAGAGAAATACTTATGTAATTCTTCGCTTGTCTTGCTGTCAATATATCATTTGTTGAAATCATGACCAGCTTTCCGACTCAACTTCAAGTATGGTTTTGGGATTATTACAGGTCTAATTGTTATGGTAATAGAAATACTTGTTTATTTTAATCTTATTCCTATAAAATGTCATCTTATTTATTTTAGGCTATCGTTAGAAAAAACGCCATTCGAAATCCTTAAAACCTTATAAGATCACTATAACCTCCCCTTGGCATGTTAATGGCTATTTCTTTATTTTCTCTGAAATCGACGATAGCAAGAAAAAACTGATTGAAGAGAAAAAAAGTATGCTGGCAGCACCCACACCGTAAGGTTTTCTTAGAGCACGAGCCAGCCACTAGCTAATTACCCCACAATCTTTAACAGGAAATCCTTGGGAACATTTCGCTTCGTGTCTCAACAGCTAACAAGGATTGGAAGCTATCAATTCCAGTAACTTATGGATTGGTGTCAGCAGTGTTCCGCGCTAAACGGCTTATCGCCTTCTCCCAGTCGGCTGTTATGTGCACGGTAGCCTTGTTTAATGTACCGCCCTTATAAAATAAACAAGCGGACGGTTTTATACGAGACCTTTGGATGGGACAGTGGTATGCAAGATGACACATGTGTGAAATATTTTTTTAAAGAAGTTGGTAATGTGGGACAAAAGTGTAATTTTGATCTCAATATTTGATAAAAACGTTATATGTACTTCTTTGATGATACGTGCATTATATGCAAGCATTTTGCAGGGTTTTAATAAATTTATAAGTTAACTTATCTAATGGTGCATATGTTTTTTAGCTTTACATTTTCCAGGAAGTAGGTAAAAACTTTTCAAATAGTAAGTAAAGTCGGTTACATTGTACATATAGGATAACGGTATTCAGAGTGATCCCATTTATGGCAGTCTAATGATTCAAATTAGACTCATATTTATTTAAATCCATTGTGTCTTATTAGGAATATCTTGAACTGATATCAGCCATACATAGAGGTCATACAATGGAGCCAGATAGTAGATAACGTATTAGAGCAGTGGCTGCTCCCGGGCGTCGAACTTGCGACCCTCATGTCTCTCGCACTTCCGGCGCGGTCCTGTGCTTTTTGTGCTCATTACATTTGTGAATGGGAAGATGGTCTATCAGTGTAAAGACTAATAAGATGCATCTGTTGATAAATAGCGTCTTTATAAATCTAATTTCAAATAAAAATATTCAGGAGGGCTAACTGTCTATTGGCTTAGATAAAATTTTGACATGGATATGCTATTGATGTTTTGTTAGTTTAATTTGTAAAATTCTGATGTTAATAATATTGTAATTGGAAAAATCTCACAAAAAGCAAAGCGGCTAAACACAGATGTTTTAGGATACAGCCTCTATTGCCACATTTCTGTCATGGGATAGAAATTGCCCCATAAATAAGGTCCTTGTTAAACTTCAAAGCCACGATCCCTTCCACTAGGTCACCTCTGTTCACCAGACTATAACAGAGCCTCAGGAAGAAAACGTTAACAATGTGATGTTTTCTCTCCAGTCAAAGAGACAAATGGCCATAGTTCCTGCGCAAGATCACTGAACCGTACTGTGTGTAGTAAAACGCTTGTCTTGTTTTTAAGTTCCTTATAAGACTAAATGGATTGATGGTCTTGTAAATTATTTAATGAAGCTTTTTATATTATGATGTTTTATAGGTTGTATAAAATTTGTTGATATTTTAACGATCGCAAATTAAAATCTTGTCTATGGCGTATGTAATTTTTTTCTTGGAAGATCGAGGCAAGATTTAAAT
>DWAZ01000056.1:0-10233 GCA_018232205.1 Junonia vestina livia
GTAGGATTAGGTTCGGGTATAAACATATGTATATTTCTTTTTCAGGATATAAATTGAATGGGCCTAGTATAATCAAATGTGGGCCTAATCAAATATTTGATGCAACTCCAAGTTGTGAAGACATTAACGAATGTTCTAGCAGTCAATGCGACTCTGCTTCAACCGAATGTAAAAATACTCAAGGTGGATTCTATTGTCCTTGTCGCCCCGGATTCACACCAAGCTTAGACTGCAAACCTGTTGGTGATTTAGGCCTAATCAATGGCGCTATTCCGGATGAATCTATAACGACTTCCACTCCCGAACCTGGATATTACAAAGGAGTAAGATTCATCTCATTTCGTTTCTATTTATATTGAAATAAACTATTTATTCAATAATAACCTATTTTTTTCTAATTAAGATGATTCGATTGAACAATGGAGGAGGTTGGTGTGGAAATAATCTTGAAGCTGGCGCTAATTGGGTCTTAGTAGATCTGAGAGCCCCTACTATCATACGAGGATTCCGCACAATGAGTGTTATGCGAGCAGATGCTAATATTGCGTTTACGTCTGCTATAAGAATACAGTACACCAATGATTTGACCGACGTATTTAAGGATTACACTAACCCTGATGGAACAGCTGTAGAATTCCGGATTTTGGAGCCTACGCTTTCAGTCTTAAACCTTCCCATGCCGATAGAGGCTCAATATGTAAAATTCAAAATACAAGACTATGTTGGAGCACCGTGCCTTAAGTTAGAAATCATGGGATGTGCCAGACTTGATTGCTCAGATATAAATGAATGTAGTGAAAATAATGGTGGATGTGATCAGAAGTGCATCAACACGTATGTTTTACTAATATTAAAACAAATTTTATCTTTTGTTTCTTTTTATTAACATTTGAAATACTTGTATTAATAATAATCAATCATAAATTTCATTTTAGGCCCGGAAACTTCTCATGTGCATGTAATATTGGTTACGAACTTTACTCTTATAACGGAACAGCTGGATTCTCTATAGAGAACTCTGAAACTGGTGAAAGAGATGGCGATACATATCAAAGAAATAAATCCTGTGTACCAGTAATGTGTCCATCACTTAGTTCACCGGAAAACGGCCTATTACTTTCAACTAAAAGCTCGTATCATTTTGGAGATATTGTTGAATTCCAATGTGATTTTGGCTACGTCATGTCTGGCTTTTCTTCTCTTCTTTGTACTTCAAGTGGAACCTGGAACGGCACAGCTCCTGAATGTCAATGTAATTATCTATGCAGATACTTTAACATATCACATATTCCATTTTTTAATTTTGGTCATCACTTATTAACAACATATTTCTTTTTATAGATGCACGTTGTGTTACATTGTCTGATGATAAAAATGATGGTCTAAAAGTAATTCGAGACGACCCTGAAAGTGTTTTAGTGCCATATAGAGATAACGTTACCATAACATGTACTTCTCCTGGACGTCAATTGCGAAACACTCTTACCTCATCTTTTAGACAATGCGTTTATGATCCAAAACCAGTAAGTAAAGTACTATGTCTCGTATGTATCAAACAACATAATAATTAAATATGAATTATAACAAAAAACTTATTTTTAGGGTCTTCCTGATTATTGGCTTTCTGGAGCTCAACCACAATGTCGAAGAAAAGACTGTGGCGTGCCCATGCCAACACCTGGAGCAGAATATGGTCAATATCTTGATACAAGATATCAAAGCTCTTTCTTCTTTGGCTGTCAAAATACCTTTAAATTAGCTGGACAAACAAGCAAACACGATAACGTTGTAAGATGTCAAGCAAATGGAATATGGGACTTTGGCGATTTAAGATGTGAGGGACCCGTTTGTGATGATCCAGGTCGCCCAGCTGATGGATATCAAATCGCAAGAAGCTACGAACAAGGGTCTGAGGTTCTATTTGGTTGTTCAAGGCCTGGTTACATTTTAATTAACCCTAGACCCATCACATGTATTCGTGAACCAGAATGTAAAGTTATTAAGCCTCTTGGTTTAGCTTCAGGAAGAATACCCGACTCAGCAATTAATGCAACATCAGAAAGACCTAATTACGAAGCAAAGAACATTAGGCTTAACTCGGTCACTGGGTGGTGTGGCAAACAAGAAGCCTTTACTTATGTTAGCGTAGATTTAGGCAAAGTATATAGAGTCAAAGCCATACTTGTTAAAGGTGTCGTAACATCTGATATCGTTGGGCGTCCTACTGAAATAAGATTCTTTTACAAACAAGCTGAAAATGAAAATTATGTAGTATATTTCCCCAACTTTAATCTAACCATGCGAGATCCTGGAAATTACGGTGAACTTGCAATGATTACACTGCCAAAATATGTTCAAGCTAGGTTTGTCATTTTGGGTATTGTAAGTTTTATGGACAACGCTTGCCTTAAATTTGAATTAATGGGTTGTGATGAACCTTCTTCTGAACCATTGTTAGGTTACGATTATGGATATTCACCTTGTGTAGGTAAGGAATAATATACATTCTGCCTACGACTTAAATTCTTACTTCAAAATAACGAGGTATTAATTTATATACATATCCTTTTTTCAGATAACGAGCCACCAGTATTCCAAAATTGCCCACAGCATCCGATTATAGTGCAAACTGATGTCAATGGAGGCCTTTTACCAGTTAATTTCACAGAACCAACTGCAACTGACAATTCAGGGGCCATAGCCAGATTGGAAGTTACACCTCAACATTTTAGAACCCCAATACAAGTTTTTCATAACATGGTTGTCCGATATGTAGCCTTTGACTTTGACGGCAACGTTGCTATTTGTGAAGTTAATATAACAGTGCCAGATTATACGCCACCTAAATTAAGTTGCCCACAAAGCTATGTTATTGAGCTCGTCGACAAGCAAGACAGTTATGCAGTTAATTTCAATGATACTAGGAGAAGAATAAATGCCACTGATGCTTCTGGTGAAGTGTCCTTAAAGGTTATACCAGAAAGAGCCGTAATACCAATAAGGGGCTACGAAAATGTAACTGTTATAGCCTCTGATAAATATGGAAATAAAGCCCAGTGTAATTTCCAGGTACGTCTTAGTATAGCAAAAATTTATTTCTTTCTTTATAAAAATTGTATTTACGAAATAAGGAAGAACTTATATTTAATTTTTTTAATTGATATTTTTTAACCGTAATTAATTGTATTATTCATATTCTAGGTATCTGTACAAGCAACACCTTGCGTCGATTGGGAACTTATGCCACCAGCTCATGGGGCTATAAATTGTTTACCTGGAGATAGAGGAATTCAATGTATAGCAACATGCAGTCCTGGATATAGATTTACAGATGGTGAACCAGTCAAAACGTTTGTCTGTGAAACAAAACGTCAATGGGTTCCTTCCGCAGTAGTGCCAGATTGTGTTTCAGAAAGTAAGAAAAAAGTTTTTATCATTGAAATAAATTTACTTTCCTTTTAATTACTGTATATAATCTAATTTATGTCTACATTTTTAGATACTCAACAAGCTGCCTATCATGTCGTCGCAGGTGTACAATATCGGGCTCTCGGAGCAGTTTCTAATGCATGCTTACCACAATATAAAGATTTACTAGCTCAATACGATACTATATTAAATGAAAGGCTATCACAACGTTGTTCTGCAGTAAATGTAAACATTAATGTTACATTTGTTAAAGCCATGCCTAGTCTTCTCGATGAAAACGTTGTAAAAATGGACTTCGTTCTAGAGATAATACCAGCAATCAGACAGACCCAGTTATATGATCTTTGTGGTTCTACATTAAATCTGATATTTGATCTATCAGTTCCATATGCAAGCGCTTTAATTGAACCTGTATTAAATGTTTCCTCGATCGGAAATCAATGTCCACCATTAAGAGCAATAAGAAGTTCTATAACACGTGGTTTTACCTGTAGTGTTGGAGAAGTACTTAATATGGACACTAATGATGTACCTAGATGCTGTAAGTAATACTTAGGTTCTATTTCATATCATTAATACTCATTGCGGTTGCTAAAATTAATGAGATTTTACTCATTATTAATTAATACTTTACTTACAGTGCACTGTCCTGCTGGTACATTTGCGGGTGAAAAGCAAAAGACTTGTACTATGTGTCCACGCGGATATTTCCAGAATCAAGCTCGACAAGGTTCTTGCCTTAGATGTCCACAAGGAACGTTTACAAGGGAAGAAGGGTCAAAGGACTTATCTGATTGCGTACCTGTATGTGGTTATGGAACATATTCACCGACAGGATTGGTTCCTTGTTTGGAATGCCCAAGAAATAGCTACACAGGCGAACCCCCTATTGGAGGGTTCAAAGATTGTCAAGCTTGCCCAGTTAATACATATACCTATCAACCAGCTGCTGCTGGTAAAGACAAGTGTAGAGCAAAATGCGCATCAGGCACATATTCTCCAACCGGCTTGGCTCCGTGTTCACAGTGTCCAAGAAATTTCTATCAAAACTCTATTGGACAAACGTTATGTATGGAATGTCCAACAAACATGAAGACAGTAAACACAGGTGCATCGGGATTAGAAGAATGTTTACCAGTTGAGTGTTCGAACAGTGCTTGCCAGCATGGTGGACTTTGTGTACCAAAAGGTCACGGAGTTCAATGTTACTGTCCGGCTGGATTCTCTGGACGTAGATGTGAAATAGATATTGATGAGTGTGAAAGTCAACCTTGTTATAATGGAGGTACATGTATTGACTTACCCCAAGGATACAGATGCTCTTGTCCTACAGGCTATGGAGGTATTAACTGTCAAGAAGAAAGATCCGACTGTAGGAATGATACCTGCCCTGAACGTGCAATGTGCAAGGACGAACCTGGATTTAATAATTATACATGTTTATGTAGATCTGGCTATACTGGAATAGATTGCGACATTTCGGTAAGACAATTCAAAATGATTAATTTATACAAAAAATAATTGTCATGTAAATAAATGACATATATTTTAGCGAGTTGAAAAAAAATAAAATAAAATTGTTACATTAATTAAATATTAAATGCTCTTATTTTATTGTTATAGATTGACCCTTGCTCGGCAAATGGAAACCCTTGCAAAAATGGAGCTTCATGTACGGCTCTTCAACAAGGCAGATTCAAATGTGAATGTTTGCCAGGATGGGAAGGACAGCTTTGTGAAACTAATACTAATGACTGTATTGAAAAGCCATGTCTCCTTGGTGCCCCTTGTACTGACTTAGTAAATGACTTCAGTTGTGCGTGTCCACCCGGTTTCACAGGCAAGAGATGCCATGAAAAAATAGATCTTTGTTCTACACAACCATGCAAACATGGCATTTGTGTTGACAAACTTTTTGTACATCAATGTATTTGTGATCCAGGCTGGACAGGACCCTCGTGTGATATCAATATTAACGAATGTGTTATTTCTCCATGTGAAAATGGAGGTCGCTGTATCGATACTATAGACGATTTTATTTGTAACTGTGAACCTGGTTTTACGGGCAAGAGATGCCAACATACTATTGACGATTGTGCTTCAGAACCTTGTCAAAATGGTGCAACATGTATAGATCAAATAGATGGATTTACATGTAAATGCCGTCCAGGATTTATCGGATTACAGTGTGAAACAGCAATTGATGAATGTCTTAATGAACCTTGCAATCCAACAGGAACTGCAAAATGTATCGACTTAGATAATAAATATCAATGTGAATGTCGTGAAGGTTTTACGGGAGAAATGTGTGAAACAAATATTGACGATTGTGCTTCTGACCCATGTTTCAATGGTGGTTCCTGCAAGGATGAAGTAGGAGATTTCAAATGCGTTTGTCAACCTGGTTGGACTGGTAAACGATGTGAGCGTGATATTGGCAACTGCATGAATTTACCTTGTCAAAATAATGCGAAATGTATTGATCTTTTCCAAGATTACTTCTGTGTGTAAGTATTAAAAAGAATCTATTTATTTACATTTTCTTATTTCGTGATAGTTTGTTATTATTTTATTATTTTCAATCAATTAACAACTTTAAAAAATGTTTTTTTTTTTAATTTTTAGGTGCCCAAGTGGAACTGATGGCAAACAATGTGAAACTGCACCTGAAAGATGTATCGGCAGCCCTTGCATGCATGGCGGAAAATGCCAAGATTTCGGTTCAGGCTTAAACTGTACTTGTTCGCTAGATTACATGGGTATTGGGTGTCAATATGAATTTGACGCGTGTGAAGCAGGTCTTTGCCAAAATGGAGCTACATGCATTGATGAAGGAGAAGGATATTCTTGTATCTGCGCTCCAGGATTCACAGGGAAAAACTGTGATGAAGATATTATTGACTGTAAAGAAAACTCTTGCCCACCGTCATCAACATGCATAGATTTACCAGGCAGATTTTATTGTCAATGTCCATTTAATCTTACGGGTGATGACTGCAGAAAAAGTACGTTATTATGAAATGTAACAAACAAAATATATTTATTATTTTATTTTTGATGTTTTATAAATCTCTATATAATTAAATTTTACAGCAATTAGCGTGGATTATGATCTCTACTTCAGTGATCCATTGCGCTCCAGCGCTGCTCAAGTGGTACCGTTTGCAACAGGCTCTGCTGATAGCCTAACTATTGCTATGTGGGTACAATATACTCAACAAGACGAAGGCGGTATTTTCTTTACTGCTTATGGCGTGAGGTTAGTTTATATTTTTAATTCATCTAATTAGTTATACGAAATTTATTTTATATTATTATAATATATTTTTTTAAATAAATAAATAACCTTTTCTTGTCTTCAGCAATTCCCACATCGCTCTTAATAAAAGAACAATTATACAAGCACACTCAAACGGTGTACAAGTGTCACTTTTCCCTGAGCTACAAGACGTCTATTTAAGTTTCGGTGAATTCGCAACGGTTAATGATGGACAATGGCATCACGTTGCCTTAGTGTGGGACGGAAGTAATGGCGGTGAATTAACTCTTATTACGGAAGGTTTAATTGCTAGTAAACTTGAAGGATACGGTAGCGGAAAATCACTTCCACCATAGTAAGTATAATGATTATAATCTATATATAATTAACTGTCCTTTATTATTTTTTTATTTTATAACACCAATTATTTTTACAGTGTTTGGGTGACATTAGGTAAACCACAATCTGATAGCCCCAAAGCTTACACTGAATCAGGCTTCCAAGGTCATTTAACAAAAGTACAAATATGGAACCGTGCCCTCGATGTAACTAATGAAATTCAAAAACAAGTGCGTGATTGCCGAACCGAACCAGTCCTTTACAGTGGTTTAGTGCTCACTTGGGCAGGATATGAAGATACTATCGGAGGTGTGGAGAGAATTGTACCGTCTCATTGTGGACAAAGAGTGTGTCCAAATGGCTATACGGGTTCTAAATGCCAACAACTACAAGTCGATAAGGAACCACCAAGAATTGATAGATGTCCTGGTGATCTGTGGGTTATTGCCAAAAATGGGTCGTCTACTGTGAACTGGGATACACCCGTATTTAGTGACAATGTTGGTGTCGTGCGAGTGGTTGAAAAATCTGGACATAAACCAGGACAAAACCTTGCATGGGGCGCTTACGATATTGCATATATAGCTTATGATGCCGCAGGAAATGCTGCAACATGTACTTTTAAAGTAACAGTATTGTGTAAGTATAAACATACGTTTAAATCTTTAAATGTTTAAAAAAATATTCCATTAGGGTTAACTTTTATTTTCTTTCCACAGCTGAATTTTGTCCGCCAATGCCTGATCCTCTCGGTGGATATCAGTCTTGTCGTGACTGGGGTGCAGGTGGCCAGTTCAAGGTTTGTGAAATAGCGTGCCGTGATGGACTTCGATTTTCACAACCTGTACCACCTTTCTATACATGCGGAGCAGAAGGTTTCTGGCGACCTACGAATGATCCGTCCCTACCACTTGTTTATCCGGCTTGTTCACGTAAGATGTCCAAACTTAAGCAAAAATATATAAAGATTTTTGAAACATTTTTATAATTTTGAGAAAATTTAAATATATATTATTTTTACAGCTGCTTCTCCTGCACAACGTGTCTTTAAAATATCTATGTTATTCCCAAGTTCGGTACTCTGTAATGACGCTGGACAAGCAGTACTTAGACAAAAGGTTCGCAGTGCCATTAACCAACTTAATAGAGATTGGAGCTTCTGTTCATACGCCGTTGATGGTAAATAACACTTTCCTAAATTAAAATTTAAACATTTCGGAACATTACTTGTATAACATGAGTTAAGTTTCTTACAGTTTCATATGATTTTAATTAATGATTTCAGGTACAAGGGAGTGCAAGGAACTGGATATTAATGTAAAGTGTGACCACCGTGCCAACGTTCGCCAAACTAGACAAGTATCCTCTCCGCCTACAACAAACTCAAAAGATACATACGTCCTTGACGCTATTATACCAGTTGAAGAGTAAGTTGCAACCAAATTTAAAAAACTAATCAATTAAGTCATTACTTATTAGGAGTAGTTTACTACTAGTACTTTCTAGTAGGTATAGTAGTGGCTCCAGGAAGGAAAATATATCAATATTAGCGTAGGTGTTGGCGTAGCTGGTAGAAGATCGGACTTCTATGTATATTAGTGCACTTCTATAGTAACCATTGTAACGAGTTACTATCTCACTTTAGCAACCACATTTAATTACTTTCAATTATTGCAAGCACAAGATAACTTGTTTTCGATAAATAGTACTTAATTAATTTTCGCATGTTTTCTTCAAACACTATTGCATGACTTTTATCTGGCACCTAGGACGCGAAGCAATAGAGAAGGCCGCCAAGTTGGAGACACATACAGCATCGAACTATCTTTCCCGGCAGTTAAGTAAGTTACAAAAAGTTTAATTGCACTTAGCACCTTGCATTAAAACTTATAATGAAATATATGATTTTCTTCGGAATTGTTTAACGCAGTAAACAAACATTTTTGAAGACAAATTGAATGATTTGTATTTTTATTACTAATCTGAGACTTTCCTCCACTGTAAAGGAAAAAAAAATTGTTTTTAAATTACTTGCTGTACGCTTTTTATGTTTTCAAAAATTAACATACTATATTTAATTACTTAATGAATATTTTTGTTTAATTTTACAGCGACCCAGTAATCAACAACGCTAATAACGAACGCTCGACTGTAAAACGATTGCTAGAGAAACTTATCCTCGAAGACGAACAATTTGATGTACGAAATATACTTCCGAATACCGTCCCAGATCCGGCTAGCTTGAAACTTGAATCAGACTATGCTTGTCCTATGGGACAGGTAGTTATGGCACCTGATTGTGGTAAGTACTATCGAGTAAACTTATTTATAGTTAACTACCAAACCACCCCGGCTTCGAATGGGTATTCATAACTTTCCTGAAAATTGAATATAGCCCATTTTCACCGGATATAGTGTAGCTTCCTAACAGTGAAAGAATTTTCAAATTGGTCAAGTAGTTTCGGAGCCTAAACAATTCAAATAACCAAACAATCAAATATTTCCTCTCTAAAATATTAGTGTAAATGACTATTACTTTTGAAAATTAAAAGCAACATTTTGCAATATTTATAGTGGCTTGTGCTGTGGGTACATTCCTCGATGCTGCAAGCGACTCTTGTAAACCTTGCCCTGCTGGTTCTTATCAATCCGAAGCTGGTCAGTTACAATGTACTCCCTGTCCTGCGATTGCTGGACAGCCTGGCGTAACTAAAGCTGCAGGGGCCAGAAGTGCAGCTGATTGTAAAGGTGTGTGTATATTACAGATTTTTTCTACTTATCGTCCACTAAAACATTTTTATATGCTATAGCACTATAGTAATGTACGAGTACGAGTTCAAAAAGAGGGACTTTTGATTTTTAATCTATATTAATTTGTTTTTTTTCATCCAATTTTCATCCAATTATTTTTTTTATCCAGAGAGATGTGCCGCTGGTAAATACTACGACGCTGAAGCTGAACTATGTAGGCCTTGTGGTCATGGATCTTATCAGCCTCGTGAAGGAGCATTCTCCTGCTTAGCCTGTCCAAGAGGTCAAACCACGCGCACCACTGAAGCAGTGTCAGCTGCAGAATGTAGAGACGATTGTCCATCAGGTAAATATTCCTTTTCAGGATGCAAACTATGATATTAAAACCATACTACTATTAAATCTCATTGTAAGCCTCACATATTACTAATCAATCATCAGCTCACAGTCAGCTG
>DWAZ01000057.1:0-10227 GCA_018232205.1 Junonia vestina livia
GGTCAGGAGGACAGTCGAATGCTTATATTTTATCGTAATCCGTTTAGATAATCCAATAATGGAGACTTAAAAAATTGTCAATACGTGAACTTCTTTTTTTGGAAGTCAGCTAAACATATAAGGTAACAAAAACATCAAACATGATAACACCATACATACATCATGAAGATTGACATTTCGAAATCTTTCGAGAATTACATATTTCAGCTTTTAGTATCAAATGGTTTATAGTGTTCAAGTTTCTTTTAATGTTTTATCTATTAGATAAGTGAGGGAATGAGGAAAATGGCGTGATGTTGGATAAATATTAAGACGCATAAACGTATCCCGGGAAGTTTTAAGCTTCATAAAATTTAATGTTTTGTAATGCTTTGACGAGATAATTTTTTTTTTCTGTTTGCAGTAAAGGAATATTTATATAAATAAATAAACGCTTCACACTCAACGGACACCCAGTGAGATCTTTTGTCTTGAGTCCGGATCACACACACAACACAAACACAAACATCCAGACCACAACAGACAACCGTATGGCCAATACAGATATATGTCATGAGGGGGGATCGATCCCGCGACCCTTAGCGCTTCAGTCAGTTGCAGTAACTCCTGCACCAACACTGTTGTCATTACATAATTTTTACTTAAATCGGGAACTTACTCCTTTTTGAAAGTTATAAAAGGAAACAAAAACATCGAACCAGAAAACACCATATACAACACGAAGATTGACATTTCGAAATCGAGAAAAACCATGCTCGTAGTAAGTCAAATTAAATTGGTCATTCCCTCACAATCACGATACGTGCGAACAAAGCGATCGGGGAAAAATATAAAATGATATATCAAGGAAGCCGTGAAATGGAATTTCAGGAAATAATCGTCTCTTGAGATGAAACGTGATATATTTCAGCTTTTAGTATCGTCAAATGGTTTATTGTCTTTTAGTGTTTTGTTCGATAATGTTATATCTATTAAGTGAGGGAATGAGGATAATGGAATGTTGGATAAATGTTAATGTAGCGAAACGTACACACGGAAGTTTTTAGTGTAATGCCTTTTAAGTATTATAGGTTTTGTATTGTTTTGATGGGATAAGAGTTTTTCTATTTTTGTACACGAATAATCATTTTTAATTTTATTTGATTATATTTTAAGGATTTCTCTATTGCAAAAAAAAAAACATAAATTATTCATGAACAATCATCACAGTACACAATAAGCTACTCAAATGTTATATGTATGTGGAAAGCTCCATAAAGTTCACTCTGAGACATCACGTATAAAAAATGTACCAAAATGCGTTTGAGTCATTTTTGCGTCATTATTATTAGTATTTTTAATCACATTTTCTTATTAAATTTCTTTGATTATATAAAGTCTTTACTTTATGTAATTAGTAACACCAACTACCCAAGCACAATAAAAGCATTTACTGATTCCCTCCCAAACAGGTAATTACAACCTCAAATGCGAAAAATAAAATGTCCTCCCACAGCCTCCCAATTTCGAGAGGCAACACGTGTGGAGTATCGTTGAGTGCAGGCTTAATGTGGGCCATTGCCGAGCTAAGTCTAGGAGCTTGTAACTTTTCTTAGTGGTTATTTTAATAAGACTATTTAAAAAAATGTGTTTGACCTTTAGTTTTGAAATATAATCAATGGTTCTTGGATTTAAAAGGTCATTTCAAAACAGACGACTGACGGGGACAAGTTATCAAATGTATAGCATATTTTTCAGGACCAATATTTTGATGTTTTATTTAACGATAAAAATAATAAAAATTTGCCACAATAATGTTTAGTTATGAAAAATATTCTGTCTTATACAAAATGAAGTTCTTGATTGACTGACTAATTTTATGATACTAATAGTTTTTTTATTGGTGAATATACCATGTTTAACCCCGGAATGTTCCCGGAGTTAAGAAATAATGAAACTGTAGCTTTTCCATCACTATATATTACATGAAAGTGTTACAAATTAATTTTACTAAACATATTACGCCATTTTTCTATTTTATCAACTGACAACTGTCATTTGTTAAGAAAAGAAACATAATGCAATACAAAAGTATGCATAGGTTCAGCCTTAACATACCGCCCCCCATGGACGGATGTCCATCATACAATTCGTTTATCTTAACAAAGTTAACTAACAATAAGTTATGGCAATACATAAGTATTTATAATAAACAAATCAATTACACAACATAACAAACTTATTCAGGTAGTGATATAATTAAAATCTTAAAACTAGTATAGTATAGTAAAATTGAACCTTGTATTGGGAATACAAGACGCGCAACATCTTTTATCTTCAAATATTTAGACTCTACAATACTATAAAGCCACTAAGATTGTGCATGAGCTATCGTTAATTATTGCTTATGGTAAATAAACCTAGAAATCAATGACATACAAACAGTTGCAACATTTGCATCAACTTCAATCACCACCCAAAATAACGTGACTTATGTATTACCAAGAATTAAAATGTGAAACGCAACTTTAAAACCTTAAGTTTATTCAAAATCTACGACAATAAGAAACAGCCTTTATTTCCGTAGGCGTGTGACACTATTTACAACATCAGACATGTTTGTGTCTTCAAGTAGTGGACTGTAAATTAAATGATAAAATAGACAAACATATATTTTGCTGCCCCTATTATACACTCACAACATCTGCTGAAATCGCTCTCCTAGATGCAGCTATCTGAACTGTACTTGAATTTAACATCAATCTATTAAGAACAACCTAAACGTTCGACTATCTATTACATACAACGGTGTTGTTCTTATGATTTACATATGATGGTGCTAAAACGACTGCAATCATCACAAAAACTAATTAATCTAAAAATCAATTTTTAAATAAATCGTTCACCGTGTCATACATCCAAATATCTCTTCCTTTATACTTGCAATTTGCATCATTAAGTCTTATACATACACCCATACAACTATAAACATAATTTATTAACCCTTCAGGTGTCATCTAAAATCTCGTCGTTCATCATAATATCTTCTTTTGAATTCACTTGACCAGATAAAATCCAACCAAATTTGGTACTTTGCGCAATTGGACAACCTGGAGGACCTTTGACTACTTCCTTTCCTAAGATCTGGCCATAAACTTCAGCGCCTAATAACAAATCCACCTTATTAGGTACATCAAAGCTAGAATCAGCTAAGTGTAAATTAGCCAAGTACGAATCCTTAACTACCACTTTCTTTGCAGGCAGCATTGATGTGATCTTACTCAAAACGTGCGCTCTAACTAAAACGACAAAACTAGGATCATAAATAGATCGAACCTTAACCTCGACAACTGCTTCAGAAGTTAAAGCATCTTCTTTACCACCGACACCAGAAACTGAAACCCCATTGGAACACTTCTGCAGCCCAAGATATTGAACTGCTGACTCCGTAATTAACGAAGTTTGGGAACCTTGATCCAATAAGCATCGCAGTATAGTATTGTTATCTCTATTTCTCGACTCCACCTCTACTAAGGTTGTAGGTAACAATACTTGATTAGAGTTTGACAAACCATTTGCAAAATCTTTCGAATGAATATTCTCCGAAACCTCTTTTGGTGCTATAGTTGACGTAGCATCTATGACTCTATCACTTAACTTGACCTTATCTTTGGAAGAATCCTTTGAATGTAATAATGTATGGTGCTTTCTCCTACACAATCGACATCTCGCGATTTGACGGCAAGCAAATATAGGATGATTAATTCCTAAACAATTAAAACATAATCTGTTTGACTTTACAAAACTATGACGCGTATTATAATCCTGTTTCGCAAAATTCTTACAATTAAATAACTTATGGTTTCCCTTGCAAAATTGACATTTAACATTATTATTAGTAGTTGTATTAACTACATGTACAACAGTCTTATTGTCTACATTATTAGTACTTAATCCAATATTAGAATCTAAAAACTCAATTGATCTAAATGTATGCTCCAAAATTCTTTAAATTTTACTAAAGAAGGAAGTTCATTATTTAGTTCAGTTGCCTTAGACTCCCACTGTTTACGGGTTTCTGGATCTAACTTATTTGCTATTAAATGTATGACAATTATATCCCACGTAGAAACGTCAACCCCAATATTAGTAAGCGCATTTAAACATTCACTTGTGGTATCTAAAAGTTCCTTGATACCCTGTGCAGACTCTACTAATAATTGTTCCTGTTCAACTAATCGATTTAGTATACAATTAGATATGTACTTTTTATTACTATAGCGCTTGTTTAATAATTGCGAACACTGATCATAACTAACATCTGTTATTGGGATATGTCTTACCAATTGTTCTGCCTCTCCTGTTAAATAGCTCTTAAGATAATGTAGTTTTTGAACCTTTGCTAATGACTTATTATTATGAATTAAATTTACAAATAAATCATGGAATGTTGGCCACTCTAAATAATTACCTGAAAAATTAGGAATTACTATCTTAGGTAACTTTACAAAATTATCTTGAATATCCATACATTTCGTATCAATATTATTTTTATTTAACATGCGCAACTTGTCCTTAAGACAACACTTATAATCAAGATAAAGCTCTTCAACTACCTCATATATTGAAGATTTAAAATAATTACTATCATAATATACATCTGGATCATATTCGCATATAATTCTAGAATGAGTCGCCTTAAAACTTTGCCATGTCTTTTCTAAATTCTCTAAACGAACCTCAATATAGCAAATAGACATTTGTTCCTCAGATAACTTCACAAAACTTATTTTACCCTTTGTAATCGTATTATGAAAATGTTCTTGTAACTTAATCAAACCCTCCATATTTTTCAAACTTACACACAAAATAAAATAAAGCTAATTAATTAATTTCCTAAATTTCGCTATTAACATATAAAACCAAGAAATATTATTTGAGATTAAAATACATTAACTAAACTGACAAAAACGTATGAGTTCAAAATATTAAAAATAAAAAGTCTTTAAATTATGGAGATAAAGTTAGCCCCCCCATTTTCGAAAAAAAAAATCGGACTCGGTCAAAATTACGGTCTTATTGAGGACAATTTTGGACTGCAAAACAAAAATTTCGGACCACCCCCCCTTTCTCGGAAATTCAAAATTTTCAATGGGGGTGCTAACTACGATTCAAGTTAGCACCCCCACGGCATTCAAATATTTACAAAAAAAAATGACTTGCATCCAAAATTTCGAGCTTATTAAGGACAACAAAATAAGCAACCCCCCTCCCCCCGCAAACAACCCCCCACCCCCTCATCAGTGGAAACATGAAAAAAATCATGTTTTAAAATATTATTTTATCGACTTTTTGAACCTTATAGCAAACTTTAAGATACGCCGACGATAAAATTCCTCCAAATAAAATCGTTAATAATTGTTGGTCACTCGAAATTCAGCAGCATTTTGAAATGTCAAAGTAATCAAAGTCACCTCATATTTTTTAAATTATTTTTTTTAAAAGGCAGTTTTTTTATTTAGTAAATTAGATAAATGTTTTAATCCCCCCATTTTCGAAAAAAAAAAATCGGACTCGGTCAAAATTACGGTCTTATTGAGGACAATTTTGGACTGCAAAAAAAAATTTCGGACCACCCCCCCTTTCTCGGAAATTCAAAATTTTCAATGGCACCCCCCTAACTACACAATGTAACATTATCAGAGCGAGCGGTTGCGGGTGAAGAACTAGAAGCCCTAGGTCCGTCTACTGCGTTTGTTGCAGTAGACGACTGCGGTGCGGGAGAAGCGGGCGAAGCACTACCAATGTTCGAACTTCCTATTGAGGAAACATTATTTATAAAATGCAGCATAGCGAGTTTGACTTACATTCGAACGAGCGATGTTTGTCACTCAAACAATCTATCTATATAATATATAAAACTGTTCCGTTACTGATGAGTGAGTGACTGAGTGGCTGACAGACAACGCACAGCCTAAACCACTGGACCTAGAGACTTGAAATTTGGCACACGTGTACCTTGCATATCCTAGAGATGCACTATGAAAGGATTTTTCAAAATTCCGACGGGATACGGAATAAATGGGATTTATATTTTCCAACCAAAGTAGCTCTATCTCCGTAACTATAATTATTAGCGGTTTCAAATTTATCATACAAGTAGGTTATAACAACAACTAAAAACTGTTTTTAGGATATTTCGGAATTCCCAAGGGGTAGTGAATAAACGGGAATTGTATTTTTTTTCTTGACAGTCTGAGTTCTAGAAACTTGAAATTTGGCATGAAGATTATTGCATGTTACATTATACCATAATAAACAATAAAAAAAGTAAAATCATGACTTTTTAAATTTTTATTTCATTATAAAATTAACCAATATAAATTGATCCCACACTGCGTACATTTGGCTTAACAGCAGGGCTCTACTTACATTGGAAATTAAAAAAAAAAGACTTATAAAATATCTATCGTATTTTCAAAAAACGAAATACACGCAGGCGGAGCTGCGAGCAAAAGCTAGTTTATATATAAATTATTGGATTTAACATATTTATAACGATCACTAGGCGATAAAGATTGAAATTTCGAACATTTATATAAATAATCATGTCGTGTATGGCATAGCGAACATACCGACTGTGAAGAAGCGGGTGCCGTATTGACGTAACTGTGCGTTGACTTATAAGGAATATCTGATTTACGTTCTAAATTCTTCTTCGTCGCTTCTGGTTTCCACGAAGAAGTGCGTTGCAATATTTTAATATGATCGCGAATAAAAGACATTAAATCGTCAAAGGAAGGTATCTATGTCTTCGCCGCGTTTATCTAATTCAAAAGAGCGTGCGGTTTCATTATCTATTTTCTTTAACGCAATGTATAAGAAAATAAAATCAGTAAGATAATACAAATTTGAAGTTTTTTAAAGGGCGGCGACAGATGAAGCGAAAATTGTCAAGGCTATTAGCGTTAGCGGAAGAAATGTTTTTTATATCGAAAATTTGATCTAAATATAAAGTTGCCAGGAAACGTTTATCTTTATATTTATTAATAAGCGCCTGAAACAATAATTGATAATTTTCACCGGATGGCGTAATGCCTGCGCATACGGACCTCACTTTACCCGTGAGCTTACCTAAAAGGTAGTAAACTTTTTCGGCATCCGTAAGCGACGGATTGTCATGAACGGTAGACTTATAACTGGCGTAAAACAGCGGCCAAGACTTAATATCCCCGTCGAAAGCGACAAGCTCTATAGGCGGCAAAGTGAGTCTAGATTTTTGCGGTACATCGTTGCGAATCTCACCTTTATTATTAGAACTAATACTTTGCGGTGCGTAGGTACTGTGTTACGAGACGTTTAACACGACTAGGTATATAAATTTTCAAAAGAAATAAGCGGCTTGTAATTCGGAGTTGCTTTTGGATCTGTAATTAATAATTATTTATTATAGGCATCTAAGACAATAATGTACCTATTCGGAACGCAATGTTTCGATGTTGGAACTAGCTCCTAAGAAATTTTCCCTGGCCTGAACATCAATATGAATATCTTTTGAAATATCGAAAATATCTTGTAAACATTCAAATAAAGCATTACGTTTTTGTTCTAATAATAAAAATTCAGTATTATTATCAGTAGCCATTTTATTCCTATTATGCGTTAAAAGTTATAAAAATAGAATTTCAAAATACCTATCTATAAATAGAATGCGAAACAGTCGACTCGACATCGACGAAATTCAAGGACACGCACGTGTCCGAACTTGTTTTTAGGGATCAGTAGGCAAGGATAATTTCTATTATGCAAAAAGAAAAAATAAAATTATTACTAAATTAGCGTATCACTTCACTAATATTAGTGTAATATTAAAATCAATGTTATATTGATAAACCTATAGGTACCTAATAGGTTGTGGTGCGAAAATAAAATAATATTGAAATTATTAATTAATTAATTACACTATAATGCAATTTATAAAGATATTTAGTATTATATTTGTGTCAAGAATAAAAATTAGATATAGAAATATACGCGGTGAAAATATAATTGTCAATTTAAGAAATATGTATCTTATACGGGACCATGCGAAATAAAATAAATATTAGAGCGATGCGGTGCGGTGCGAGTATGTATAGTTATAGTTATATCGATACTTAGGTTGCCTTTTGGCGCGGGTTTATAATAAACTAAGTATGAATACTATTTGACTATAGATACAATTAAAACGAATATTAATAGCAAAATTAAGATAGGTATAAAATAGCGTATGAATGTAAGTAAGCAATGTAGATTCGTAATATACGATTCGAAAATACGAAATAATAATTATATTACGTAATTATATTAGAATTGGACCAAAAAAATAATGTATACCTATTCGCTGGTATGAACCATACAAAAATGGTGTATATCTCGGCTCGAATGGACCAGTACAAAATGGTGTATATATACGGCTCGAAGAACCATAAAAAATGGAGGTTTATGTTATAAGAACCAACCATTCGTGTTGCGGCGAATATAGGTAACGCGGTTCAAAATAATGTTTAAGTGGACTGTATCTAAATGTAAATTTTGGTTGACTTTAAAGACTTGCGTATAGGTACCTAACTAATGTTAGTGAATAATGTTAATCACAGGCACAATCTTTGTTATTAGGTTAATAAGCGTCCTTCCTTAAAGCGCAGTGTCGACACGTTGCGGGTCAATTTTCAACAGAGTCGAGAGTCTTTTTCTAATTGGGCGGCGTGTCCTGTGCGCGGGGGCAGCGGTAAGAGTGCGGGCGGTCAACTCTCTCGCTCACTCCTTAGACGAAGTATTGCGCAGGAGTAGGATGGAAACAAAATAGGAAGCGGGAATGTGCCAACCAAAATTCTTAGTAGCGTAATAGCGTAAATTTGTCATATCTCTCCTTTCTCCGCTAGTATGTAAACAAGAACGACACGTTATTGTTTATGTTGTTGTTGGCACAAAGTTGGCAGCTGACATGGGCATGAAACATGGCCAGCGTGAACCTCCGAATTTACCCCGTACAGCTGTTTTACGACAAGCTTTAAGTGAACGTAATAAGCAAGATCGAATAGATCAGGATCCAGTGCGTGCTATTTCACTAATGAAAGCGGGCATCTACAGAGGTACAATTGGCCAAATAGGCTTATCACCATTTTATGTCCACTACACAACTCCAACTCAAGTCAAACTTTACCGGATTTTCATGAAGAAAAATCCACATGGTTGTGTCAGCATCGATGCAACAGGACATATTACTCACGATGTGGTATCGGATCTTATAGTTCGAGATACAGACCGATGTCCGCCAGTGTATTTGTATGAAGTATCGCTATCTACTGGTGAGAAAGTAGAATTCAATGAGTATCCTGTTGCCGAGATGGTCTCGGAATCGCACTTATCAACGACTATAGAGTTATGGCTGAAAAGGTGGTTGGCACTAGGAGTTCCAATACCAGGAGAAGTAGTTTGCGATGCGTCCGCAGCCTTGATGAATGCGATAGTTAGTACATTCGCTTCTTGTAGATCGTTAGAAGAGTATTCGGATCGCTGCAAAAACGGCCCACTGCCGGATGTTTACATTAGGAATGATGTGGCTCATTTGATCAAAACTTATACTAATTTTTTGAAAGACCGACATCCGGGAGAGAAGAGATTTTACATGGCTGCCATAGGCAAATTAATTCTCTCGAGGACATTCGAAGAAGCAGGATCTATTTTAAAAGATATTTTGATTCTCTGTCGGTGCAAGTATCAAAATAAAAAGAGAAATGGTGAGTTGACACAATGCACTCAAGCCAAGAATAGATTACGGAGTTTGCTGATAACGGACGATCAAACTGGGATTTTAAAAACTGGAACTGAAGAAATAGACACGAATCTAGACAGACAACCAGATAACGAAGGTAATTATATTATAATTACCACAACATATTATTTTGCAAGCTAAGTCACATGAGTGTTTTGTTTTACCTGACTGTTTTTTTCTTTACAATTTCAACATGCTTTTGTTACAGGGACAGAGTCTCTAGAAGTATACGATTGCAACGAGAATGCATCGTCTTCGTGCTTAGAGTGGGCAAAAAAAATCGATAGAGAAGTGATGAACTTTGTTGAAGAAGAAGGAGAAGATCCAAATGGATATGAGAACAAGGCTTTAGCACAGTGTTTTTCAACCTTTTTCATGATGCGACCCCCCTGGTATAAAAAAAAATTTCGCGACCCCCTTGACTCTTCGGT
>DWAZ01000058.1:0-10211 GCA_018232205.1 Junonia vestina livia
CGACTTTGCGTCGAAACATTTTGTATGAAAAATCATAACCGCCCGTTCGCAGTACGATACCCGGACTGCAGCAGTTCAGCACCAATCGTCTAAATTGAAAGCGCCCTAAAACCTTTAAATTAATAGTAAATCATCATGTATAACACACTTAGTTTTGCTTGTGAAAGCGTACCTAAGATGTAAATGGTTCGTCTATGCAAAATGAGGCGGTCAAAGAAGTTCGCATTTTGACCAGAACGTGTATACACGCTTCTTTGAGTAATCGAGAAATGGAGAAGTCGAACTCCATTAACTATATTTATAGACACTTTCTGAAAAGATATAAAACTAAAAATTATTAATATTTTATTTAAGAAACAGAAAAATTGACATAAAATTCGTGTAATTTGAATATGAAACGAATATCACACAGTAAGTAATGACGAAAATAATCAAGAAACTCAAGACGTTTCCTAGGTTTATTTTTAGGAAGTATTTGAAGCCTTTGTGCGAGCAAACTGCGCTGCGAGATCTCAAAGTTCCTCGCAATAATTAAATTTCCATACTCTAAAGTCTAAAGCAAGAAAGCAAACGAGGCAAGAACATCATAATAATATATTATCATAATAATATGTAATTATTTAGTCTTTTTGTTTTTAATTTACTCTTAGTAAATAAATTACAAAGAGGTTTTTAGGTGCTTGAGCGTAATCTTACTTACATTTTTAAGAATTCTTTCTTTAATAGAAAAGTACATGATTACGAAATAACGTAGACGTAGCCTAGTATGTCCAGAAATAATTAAATAATATAAATCAGAAGTCTTTATCCCAAGCCGAGGTAAGCATGTAGTGAGTTACAAAACATTATACGACGCTTTCTTGTTACACATATCTTAGAGAATACACAAATCTTGCACGAGTCGAATGCCAAAGACGGTATGAATTATTAAATGTGTGTTACAGATGTCGAGACCACTAACGCAGTGCTTAGAACTTTTGCTCGGCTGCCAAACTTGCAACGGTTGCGAAACACGTTTACAATTGCAAATACACCGAAACCGTGTTTTGCGGACTTCGGGGATTTAACTGACCAACGCACGTAACAGATGGAATTGTGTATTTGACCGCAGAGTATCAATTCCCTACAGCGAGAATGGTTTGTATTTCAATTCGCGAGCGAATATCATATGATATCCCGTCGTATCTCATTGATCTTCTCATGTTTCAAAGAATAAAGCGCGATTTTGCTGTTAACATTTCAGTGATAGAGGATGAACGTGTGAGATGTGATTGTGGTTTTTAAATGTGGTTTGGATTTTTATTATATGTTAGATATAGACGTCAATGGATTTTAGTTTTGACGTATTAACTTACAACCTTTTTGATTTCTCTATTACGGCTTTACCTATACTAAAGGCTAACTTAATGAACATTAATTGTATTTAATTCTTATTATTTTAATATTTTATTATCAATATGAAAATGATATTTTTTTACTTCGAAAATTTATTGGACATCAAAAAAGTTGATTATACCAGTACCAATCTACTCCTAACTCAAACTCTATGACACACCTTATTACTTTTTCAACTAAAGATGACACTTTATTAATCATCGACACGACGCGACGTGTTAAACGAGATTAAAGTTCAATTGGGCAAAGTGATTGCATTTATTGAGTGCGTATTTCGCATCGAAGCGTCATTAATATGCATCGAGTGCAAGCGACGGTCAGCCGTGATCAATGCCCGGCCCTGTGTTGACTGCGACCGTTTGCCAACACCCGTTCCGATATCTAGCTCGATTCCTAATATCGATTATATATTACGATAGCGACGAAGTCACTACTCGAGTGATCTCGAGTGATAGTTTTAGCTTGGCGGGTTTTTGAACCGAAAACTTTAGACGCATTTTTTTAAAGAGGGAAGGGAGAGTCTTTTAGATTTACATCATCATCATTCTGATGTGGGAGATCGAATACCACATCGCTTTTTTCATGGATTGTAGTTTTCACATTTATTGACAGTCTCCATTTATTTATGGGCATACCCATTTAAAGACACAGATCATGAATTATAATGGAAAAATACAAGTGACTTGAGAGAATCCATATCATACAAAGAATAAAATGACTTGCGATCCGTGAAAAGTAAGCGCAATTTATGTAATGGTATGATATATTATGCAAAAAAAGGAATATACAATACGGAAATACACCGACAAAACTCTTAACATTTTATGTCATAGTATTTCTTCCAATTGTAATGTTTTCATAAAAAATCGAGTTCTTTCCGTAAAACATCTTCACTCGAGTCCAAAAACGATATTTTTATATCTTTATTTACTTGTATATTTACCACATACCATTTTTCATTGTATATTGTATGTGGTATATATTACCACATAAAATATACAATGAAAAATGTTATGAAAACTGTGAAATATAATTACGCATAAACTAATTTTCTTTTTATACATCTGTAATACAGCTTGTTTAATTTAAGCAGCAGTTTAACCTTTAATATTAACACTGATAAACTTAAGCCGAAAGTGCTACAAGATTATAACTTAACTTGACATGCTGTTTATTGGTACTTAGCTACGGACAAACAATGCTCGAAGACGACCACATTGTGTCTAACTTAGGAGTATTATGTGCATAAAGTAGAATAATGCAATACTATTAACAAAGAGATAGGGACTTAATGAACATTTTGTTTGAGAGCCTTGTTTATCCCGTACTTAATAATCATTTTAAAAATATTTTACACATTCACAGCACGGGTTTAGAAATGGTTCATCTATTGCAACAAATTTAACTATTTTTACATCAGATCTGGCTTTGGCAATAGACAAGGGTGATGAAATTGATTGTATATACACCGATTTTAGCAACGCGTTTGATAAAGTAAATCACCAAATACTCATTAACAAGCTGTATCGGTATGGCCTTGGCATTTCTTTGATTAACTGGGTTCAATCATATTTAATGCAGAGACCACTTACAGTTTCGGTCACTGGTTTTGAATCCGAGATTTACTTTGCCAAAAGCGGGGTGCCGCAGGGCTCACATTTGGGTCCTCTTTTATTTCTCGTTTTCATCAACGACATAACCAAATATATTAATCATTGCAAATATTCTCTTTATGCAGATGATCTTAAAATTTACAAAACAGTAAAATCACATAAGGACATAAATTTAATACAGAGTGATATTAACAGTATTAACGAATGGTGTCGTTCTAATAAAATGACTCTTAACGTCAGCAAGTGTTTTCATATGAAATTTACTAGGAAAAAAAAACCGCTTGTCTCTAGGTACTCCATCGGCAACGTATTAATCGAGAAAATATTACAAACGAAAGACTTAGGAGTCACTATTGACAGCCGTTTAACATTCGTGACGCATATTGATAATATAGTTGTTAAAGCTGCACAAAATCTTGGCTTTATCAAGCGAAACACCCAAGGATTTTCTAAAGACACTAAAATACTTCTATACAATGCCTTAGTACGCAGCGGTCTTGAATACGCCAGTATCATCTGGAAACCTTTTTACACTGTTCATTCTCAGCGTATTGAGAGTATACAGCGAGCATTTACCAAATATCTTGCTTACCTTGAAAAAGATTTTTCGCATAGACAATTATATAAGGACCGTTTGGCAAAATTTAATATGGTTTCACTACGGAATAGGCGCGAAATTATTGATCTCAAATTTTTACATAATATTATAAACAATAAAGTAACAAATTCAGAAATTATTGAAAGGCTATTTATATCTGTTCCTTCTAGAACACCCAGAAATACTCACAAAATATTCTACACTCCTTGTTTAAGAACGCATGTTGGCAATCAAGCCCCCTTGATACGAATATGCAACGAGTATAATAATATTCTTAAATCAATCCCTGGCATTGACATTTTTAACGATTCCCCTCTGCCTTTAGAAATAAAATATTTAATTACTATAAAACGCATGATTAGTTACTTTCAATTTAATTTCGATATGATTTGATTTTTGTGTAATTTTAATTTAATTTTCCCGTCAAATGTTCCGCCGGCCGCCGTCAAATGTTCGCGGTACGGACGCAGCACTGTTGCCGCACCGTGAATTTTGTATGAAAACAAACGACCGGCCGTGCGCCGTACGACAAACGCACCGCCTCGGCACTGCAGCGGTCCGATACGAAACGCATAAATTGAAAGAGCCCTAAGGATATGATATTTAGGTTTGTGTGGGAGTATTTTATTTATGTGAGCGGGTTTCTACTGATTTTAAGCATGAACATGAAATAAAACAATTGTTTTGATAATAGGTATTTTGAATTTTTATTGTTTACAAATCAAGTGGGTACAATAATAAACCCATAATCATAATAATCGAAGTGTCGGGACAAATCAAATACACCGAAATCAGAACATAAAAGTAATTTAAGAAATTAACAATTTTAAAAATGAACACTTGAGAGGCTGGTTTACTGTGTCATTGACTATAATTAACTTGTGTATGTAAGCAATACTAGTTTTCAACCGTGGCTCCGCCCACGTGACACGTCGAAAAATTAAAAATTGAAATTCGTTTAGCCGTTTAGGCGTTAAAGAAATAAAATAAAGATGCTTAGAAAATTATTAACCTTATCAGAAAATTATTAATCATATATCAGACATACCTATAAGTACAAAGTCAGAAAAAAAAGCCCTTTAGGCGTCAAAAAGTAAAATAAAAACGCTTAAAAAATAACGTACCTATCAAAAATAAAATAAATCGGTCCAAAAATAAAAAATACACAATAATACTCTTATTTAAACATAAAAAAACAAACCCATTGAGGTAGGCGCTAATGTAACTAAATATTAAACATAATTAAGTAACAAATCAGTCATGAGCTAAACAGCTGTTGCTTTTATCGTTATTAATACTTAATAAATGACAATATATATTAAAATCACTTTGGATACAAACTAAAATAATAAAAACAAAATAAAATATAATAAAAACTTCAAACGTTACAAAATAATATGTATTTGGTGAGATTATGCTTAAATTAAATCAGTCACAAGCACATTTAGTTCAAAAATACAAAGTATCTCGTCTTGAAGATTAGATTAGTTGTTAATTAAGATATCATTATAAACATCCAAAAGTGTCCGAGTCGTCGACTTTGGTCGAGTCCCGTCCCTCTTCGAGAGTTTTGGCGTGTTTATCAGGATACCTGAATTACAAACTATACCTACAAGTTTTCAGACTTCAGAAAATTATAAATAAAATACTACGACTATGTTAAAATAAATGACAAGGTTTCATGTAACCACCCGGCAAGAATGACAGAAATGATATTAATAGAGAGCTAAGACTAAACGACAAATTTTGAATGAACAATTACCAACCTGGTAATTGTTCATTCAACATTTGTCGTTTCTTATTTATTTAGTGTTATAAGTTATTTCTTTGTGTAAGTGTTTTGTATAAATACTTTTATTTTGAGCCAATCTTTATTATGTAGGAGGTCTCGGTGCTTTTCTTTAAGAGCCTCACATTCATGTCTTTTAGGTGGTTGTTTGTTTTTTATATGATGTTTAAAAAATGCAGAGCACACTTTTTTTTGTTCTGCAGTCCATGGTATCAGGGTCCTCTTTTTGCCTTTCTTGACGTGATGATCAAACTCCAAAGTATTTGTTTGAAGACCAGATGGTCCTGGCTGAGATGGTGGTGATGATGATCGCGGTAGTCGTGATGTATTTCCGTCTGTTATATCTTGCACTCGTCCAGGTGACTCGACATCATAATCTAAAATTAGTTCCCTCTCTGTCATCCCTTCATCTAATTGTTCATTTAAATCCAGTTCAATCTCATCCAGGGATTTGCCTCTGAAAGCGTCTGCTTTCCCATCTTCCATAAGTATGAGCAGTTTAGATATCTTGGCAGTTTGGTAGACATCATCCGGTAGCCGATATGATTTTTTGTGTACATCATTTGTATGGCCCATAAATGTAGCTAGCTGTTCCATGTCATTTTCAGACATACTGAATATTTGTGATAACGTGGCTAAATGTTTCCTAAGCCTTGTTGATGAAATTGCTTTCGGATTTTTTGCTCCAGAGAGCCTCGCATGCCTTTCTAGTACTTTGTAACCATAAATTGTATTTTCAAAACCTGGATTACCAAATAAAAAACGATTCGATGTTGAAACAAATGTGTCTCTGATCGAGAGCAATAATTTAATGTCCTCTTGAACCTCCTTATTAAATAAAACTGGCACCCCACGCCCACGCTTGCCCCTAATAATAAGTCTTTTAAATTTCTGCACCAAGACCCTTTCCGATACAGTAAGAGCCCGGTCAAATTCTTCGTATTTGTCAGCAGCACTATTATCAGATTCTAAATAATCGTGAACTTTGATTCTCTGAAGCTCTCCAGGCCTGCGTCTGTTCAGTAACAAAACCCTACAATATACAGCCTCTAATAGCTGAATGTAAGTCGAAACATTAAATAAACCTTCTTTTATTTTGTTCGCAGCTTCTTCTGATTTTTTTCCGAGGTATTCTTTTAGGATTTTTAAGTCATTAGCTAACGGGATTATTGTTACTTTATTCCACTTATTTGTGTTAAGATCAGATGCTGCTTGGCTAGATATATCAAATTTCCAATTGAAGTCAATGATTTGAATTAAAGTTTTTAGGTCTGCCTCTATTTCTGCCGTGTTTGTTTCCATGTAAGGTCCTTGTTTTTTTAATGCATATAAAATTGCTATATTGCAGCATTGTTTTATACTAGTAGAAATGTTCATAGCAAATGTTGGCGATTCAAATCTATCTTTTTCAGAGTCATACTTTCCCACTATTTTTGTAGCTGCCACAATGGTGTCGTAGTGTATCGGTCTAAGTGCGTCAAATAAATCTTTTATGGAAGGATTAATTTTTTTAATTTCTTGCAATAATTTTGCTAATTCCCTCATTTTTCGAGAAATTACATTAACAAAATGTTTTTCCCTGTGGGTTTTCATGTACTGGGTTGCAAAGGCACATATTAGGACATCTGTTTTGGCAACAAGTGATGTTTTATCGGCTCTCATTCGCAGAAAGACAGTATTCTTAAGTTTTTCATCTATTTTTAAATGTCTTAATAATAGGTTTTGGGCTTCAGATTGAACATTTACAGTAGTTTTATTCGAATTTTGTGTGCACTTTTTCTTATGTTTCCACAAAAGTTTCTTTGAGTAGAAACCCAGACAGTTTGTACAGGGCAAATAATCTGTAAATTTTTGTTTTCGCATGGGCTTAGTAACTTCTACAGAATTTTGAATAAAATTTCCTTTTTTTCGTAGTGCCATGATAAGGTTTTTCCTCTCTTGACTTTTTTTGGCCACCGATAAAATTTTTTGGACTTCAGGTTCATAACAATGATGTCTCGTTATATGTCTGGCAAAATTTAAAACAAAACATTCACAGAAAAAACAATAGTCCTTACCTCGGATAACACGGTTGCATTTAGGTGGTTGCTTTGGTATTATAACATCATCATCATTTGTAAGCTCATCTTCTTTAGTATGATTACTAATGCTAACAGTTGCAGTATCCCCCGAAACAACAGAATTACATTTATGTGTCAATGTGGATACCGGTTTTAATAATCTACTATCCACAGTAAGAGTTACGCCAGGTGAATTACTTATGTCACTTAAAATACTATCACTACAGATTACCGAGGTTTCTTCATTTAAAGGCTGCTCAATGTTTTTGTCAGATAAGGGCTGAAGTTCTAATAATGAGTAGTTCTTCTGATGAAACTTTTCAACTGAATGAGGTACATTGCCGAATGAGCAAGCTCGATCCAAGATCTTGTCATCGTATATGTAAGATTCATCAGATGAAGCCTGCAAAAATGAAATTAACATAATGATCTATATTTTTAATTAATTTAAAATCTTTATTTACAGAAAAAACATTAAACTATATGTACATATTTTTAATTTATTAATTAATTGTTTAGTTTTTACAATATGATTATCAACAATGTGAAATTTCTGAACTATAAATTGTACGTTATTCAAACTTCTACTTACATCTTGTACAGGCGGTGTATAATTGGAATCTGTGTCTGAAAAATCAGGACTTGAAACAGATATTTGTTCCTGGAAAGAACATAAAGTCGTTAAATAAGTCGTAAGCATGAAACAGTTACGCTTATTAAAAAATATTAAAATTCATGTAGATATGTAGGTACAAACCTCATTGAACAACGTTGAATCAAATAAATCACGTGAATTTTCTTTATTTCCTCCTAAAAGAAAAACAATAAAAGTCGGTTAAATAAATCATACGTATCTGTGTAAAGACAGTAAGTCTTTCTTGAGTACAAGATTTTTTAAACCTAAATAGTAAACAGTAAAAATAATATTTTTCTCAAACATGCTTGGAAATGTAAGCATTATTTTGACAACCTTCTTCGGGATAAATCGAACTTGCAGTACTAGGCCGGCAATGTTTGTATGAAAATTCATATCTGTCGTGTATAGCGGCCAGATAAATTACATAATAAATTCATATCTGCCGTGTTATTTAAAAATGGAACGATCTTCTATTCCGCAACATGGCGACCAAAGAGGTAATTTATTGAAGGTTTAATAATTTTATTAAATTTAAATGTATGTTAGGCATATGCCTAATCACCTCCAGCACAGATGAAATACTGAGCATGTACGATTATTATACTTTATATACACATATATTAATATATATGTTTAATAACTGTATTAAATTTAAATGTATGTTAGGCATATGCCTAATCACCTCCAGCACGGATGAAATACTGAGCATGTACGATTATTATACTTTATACACACATATATTAAGTGTGTGTTAGGCATATGCCTAAAATTGTACTATTTAGTTACATTTCCGCGCATTGTTTGAGAAAAGTACTATACAAGCCTTGGCCGCAACTAGGCATTGATGGACTTACGTATGTGTGCCTCGGCTTCGCCTCGGCCCACATTCACACGTTCATCCACTAATGCCCACATTGCCAGTCGCTGCAGTAATGTACTATTTTATAACAAAATAAGTAAAAGAAATAAAAAAAATCTTCGAATCCTCAATAAGGTTGCCATCTGTAAATTGCGTAAACTAGGATTTCAAAGTTCGAAAAGAAGAAGAAACACAAAATAATTAAGCAAATAAATGAGACACACATAGAGACATCATAATTGGGGAATTGTTTGATTGCTTTCATATAAACATAAAACATCGCATTAAAATAAACCGTTTGATTCCGAGATTGAAGCTTTTTTTACTTAGACGATTGTGACAGTCTTTTAGTCTAAATATATTGTCAACCACGCCATTAACAGCATAAATGCGAACATCTTACGAACTATCATCAGTAAAATCGATAGTTTCAACACAACCCTTTGACCACAGACACATTGACCGGAGCATTCACTATGCCAATAACGGTCTCTATTACTTTTTCTCCTCGAAAGTTAGCCTCAAATTAACTTTCCCACATTTTTTCACAAAAGGATCACATTTGTGTGTGTCCCAACCCTGGTAATTGACCACTCGCCAGCTCTTTATTTGGCGCGAACTATGTAATTTGCAGGTCCTTAGAAAGTGAACATTAAATTAAAGTCGATTTATCTGCCTAGTATAATTTTGGAGACATAATTACAATTGATAATGTTATGATCAACTTTGTTGTTTTTTGGAGTAAAGTAATAGTGTTTTTACAACTAAGTTTCTTCTGATTCTTCTTAGTATAATAGATTACACTTTCTGAATCACTAATAACTTTATGACAATTATTAGTTAATTTATAGTTCTTCGGATGACGTGAAGTGGACGCCCCACAAAAAATATGAAGAACTTCGCGTTTTAAGATTACCTATATAATGCCTCCGACACTCATATATTGCATCGACGCTCGTAAACCATGGCAACAGAGCAAACATTATAAGAGTATGAAATAACAGCGAAGTTTCAAGTTATTCACTGAAAAGTCATCATTCATTCAGTCTATCGTATTGATTCAGTATTTAGAGAGTGGATGAACGAAATCGAATGAAACGAGTCTGCGCCACGCTGTCTCGATCAGTTAACGGAGATTGTTAACACATTGCTAGAGATAAAATATTTAGTTGTGTTTGATTTTTTTATTTTAACTTTATAAAGTAAAGGCCAAGAGGGCTTTTTTTTTTTTTTACGCCGGGTAAATCTTCATAAATACCC
>DWAZ01000059.1:0-10156 GCA_018232205.1 Junonia vestina livia
ATCGTTGAGTTAGTATCCCATAACACAAGTCTCGAACTTACTTTGGGGCTAGCTCAATCTGTGTGATTTGTCCATATTTATTTATTTATTATTTAGTTTTACAATTTTAAACCTATTGAATTATTTTTATAGGGATCATAATTGAAATAGTTAGTCATTATTAAAAACTCATTTTTTAATAATTTACCTTTTTAATTAAATTTTGTTAATGTTAATTTGAAGCTAAACTAAATAAATAAAAAATAAAAAACAAAAGAAAATTAAAAGAAGCTGTGTGAAGATTTTTTTTATATACTTTTTTAATATACGTAGTCAATTTAAATTAGTAAACATACAGACAACGCCAAATATAATAACCAGTGTACATATAGGTGCTTCCCATTTTCATGAAATATAAAGGGTGCTCCTAACAATAAATTATCTTCGGTATAAGTGCCATTTATTCATTCCGTACATTAATGTCTAAAGCAGAAATTATATTATTTATGTAGCATTTTAACCGATTGCGCATGATATGGGAAGGGTAGTGTGTTTACAAAATATTTCTTTTCCTTTACGTCACAAATACTAAAAATATAGTTTTTCCTTTTCGAAAGTTTTCGTCGATGAAGACAGTAACAATACTATTATTAAAAAGAGGCAAGATTAGATTGCTTGTTAGAAATAAACAGGCTCCGAAACTACTTGACCGCTTCGAAAAATTCTTTTCTTCTTCTTCTGTTGGGAAGCTACACTGTCCCCGATGAACATAGGCTACATAAAATATTCAAAAAAGTCAGGAATATCCGCGCGAAGCCGGTCTGCTAGAATTATAAAGATCTTAAAATCTTAAATGGTTTTATTATTTTAAGAAACACTCGACTCAATAACTCAACATAATTAATTAAAATTCAAAACTCGCGACATCTCAATAAATCTCACGAGATTTTCTTAATTCCGACTCTCAGATTCCAATTGCTTTGTAAATGTCGTAATTTTTAATTAAAACCTAATTAGGATTTCTTTCCGCATTGCCCAATTCAATAATTATATTATTTTATAAAAAAATAACTATTTTTACCCGACTGCGTCAGAAGGATAGATATGTTTTTCGAGTGTATACTGTATGTATGTATTTCTTTGGCACGCGATGCTTTTTTACTGATTTTGACATTCGAGGTATAAAAATAATATTAAAATGGTATCCGCAGAAAAATGGTATCCGCGGAATAAACTCATTCTAGAGATTTTTAAATAATTATACATTTCGATTAATATTTTAACATGAGTTGACAAGAATCGTACCAATTTAAACATCGATTCCTGTTGGAGTCATATTTCTAAAAATCGTTTCAATCGTAGAAAAAAAAAAAAAAAAAAAAAAAACAAAATAAAAAAAATAATAATTAAAATAAAAAATAAAAAAAAATTAAAAATAAAAAAATTTCAAATTTTTGGCAAATAAAATTAAAATTAACTCTTTAATTCATTTTAATAGAACCGATAAACCCGTAAAATAATGACATTATATTATGCCTCACTATCAGTAGAACTTTCAAACATAAACTCGATGTCATACTAATAATGCGTGAAATATTCATGGATAAAGTCTTTCCGCTATTTTGTTTGCACGAAAAATGATTAGATTGGTAGTGTCCGAGGAGACCCCGGGGGAGGGAAGTTTGATTGCTGAGCAGACTCGACGCCGGACAGTTGTGTTGAAATGAATACATTACTTTACTCCATTTTCATACGCCAAGCTCATCATGTGGTTTACATAAATATATACATATCGTTTATGAAAACTTTTTTGATTAAAATATATTCGAAAAATGGGTGCCTTTTTATGAGAAATAAACGTAAACTTCTTATCATAGACAATATTGGCGTTTCCCTTTGCTCTCTTTTGAACGTAAATGTTTATTTTTTAAATTGTTTTAAAGTAACGTACACGAACGCAATCTAATCTACATAACCAACACTTTTATGCCATAGTTAAGTTGTTAATACCGAATAGCGTTTAGTTTAAAGATGGTGCAGCTGCGTTTTATAGTGTCGATCAATAGATTTTCGAGGGCTCTTGATGAGAATGCCAATGCCGTTCATGTTGCATAAGCATTTCCTAGTAACTTTGCTTAGATTTTAATATATAGTGTTAGGTGAATATCATCAAAGGAAATTGTGAAATTTTGTGGTAATATAATATATAATTTGTACAGACGCTACCACGACGACGCTTATCCTTTCGATGGTCGCGGGTCGGTTCTGGCCCACGCTTTCTTCCCGGGGACAGGACGCGGCGGTGACGCACATTTTGATGACGACGAATTATGGTTGCTTCAGCCTAACAATGACGACGAGGAAGGTAAGATAGTTCCAAGTTACAATTAAAGAAAAAATTGAATTTTCTAACTTTGAGCTGATTTTTAAAACACTGCACACCGATTTGCATATAGAAAACTTCTATTGTTTTCATTTATCCTAAGTAAAAAATATTTAAAAAAAATACAATTCACAAAATTCGTCATAGGATTAGATTTTAATATTCTAAAAGTTTTCTCGTAATAATTAATTAGTATTTTTATGAGATATTATTAAATTAATTCGTGTTCCAATTATTATTATATTATATTAATTAATTTTAAACTAAATTCACTACAATCCTGTGAGCACCTACCCAAGATCTCAAGCAGTTAATCAAACCAGACATTAAGCTTCGGTATAGAGTGGCATGTTGGACATGACAGTGTATATTCTCTGCAAAGCCACCCAGTAATACCTAATAAATCATAGATATTATCAAATTAAATTAAACCTACCTTAACCAGTAATATCTACAAATAACAATGATAATGAAGTACTTATTTCATATAGAGTAATTCCCAATAGATAGTAGATATTTCGTTATAAAGCTTAACATTATCTGTCCATTGTAAGTTGAAAGCATCGTTATTGAGCCAGTTAGTTAATTAACCTGTTTCGAAGCGGTAGTTTTTCCGCGAAAAGTTAGCCGGAAATGAGCATGTCGCGGTCAGCTATGTTTTGACATGCAAATGGCGAGGCGGGGCAAACAGAACTATGGGCTATGAGACTCACACACGTTATATTTAGTTATAAACTAACTAGGTATAATGAAATATCTATGTAGTTACTTAAATTTAATGTAAATAACACTAAATTAATATTGCTTTAGCTATGGAGATAGATAGATTTATTGTAGGAAAATAAATATGTATGCACTTGTCCGAATAGATAAAACTTGTCTTAATTTTGTTTTAAATCACGTGAATTCATTAATACTTTTTCTATTATTATTTGGTAATACAAATGTTATAGTTTGAAATTAACATCGAGAACTTAACACAATTTTAGTACGAACTGAATATTCTATTAGAAGCTATAATAATATCTAGTATTATTAAGTTGGGCAAACATGCTATATCACTAGTAGCGCCAACGTAATCCCGTTCGATGCATGTATTACAAATACGGTCGGAACCCAATACGAGGCCTGACCGCAGTGCCGACACGCAGAACACAACTACCGTGCTAAGGTCGGCCGTAACACCACACACGTGATAATTCACCCGAACAACGGATATGTCCACGCTGTGTTGTATTTCTACAAACATGTTCAAACATTTACCAATATTAACGCAATGTTTTACAGGAACGTCGTTGTTCGCTGTTGCTGCACATGAATTTGGACACTCACTCGGCCTCAGCCATAGCTCAGTGAAGGGCGCGCTTATGTTCCCCTGGTACCAAGGAATACAACCGAATTTTGTTTTACCGGAAGACGATAGAAATGGCATTCAGCAGATGTATGGTGAGAACGGCACAGTTTTCTTTTTCTTTTTTTTTTTTATTTTGTGATGTCCAGTTAGATTTACACGATTATATTATTTTAGGTCCTAAAGTAAAAAGAACGTGGGCGAAGATTCCTTATTATCGACCAATAGAAACTCCTCCACCGACAACGACAACAACTACAACCACAACTACAACAACAACGAGACGGCCTTACATCTACCAGCATCACCCAGAACGACATCCGAACCATCGTCCTTACACTCCTTACCCACGCGCGCCCAGTAAATATCCAACATATTATCCCGAAAGGCCTAGCTATCCTGACAGGCCTCATTATCCTGAGAGGAATTATCCAGATAGGAATCCTTATTACCCAGATCGTCGCCACTATAACGCGACTGAAGAACACCCACGACGAACTAATCATAATCATTACCCTCGTCCAACTGAAACCACCACACATGCTACCACCTACCGTCCTAGATATCCTCACATTAATCCTGAATACCCAACTCATCCTAAACCCAACTATCCAACTGACTCTGGTCAAAATTACCCGAAGAAGAAACCGTATTATCCTGTTAAAACGACAACTGTAAGGCCCACCACGGCATCGGACAAAGACAAACCAGACACTTGCGACACTAGCTACGATGCTGTGTCTCTAATACGTGGCGAACTTTTCATTTTTAAGAACAGGGTAATTATTTGTCTTTTATTACAAAAGTTTTAATTTATTTTACCACATAATTATTATGTGCATTATTACATTGTAACATTTACTTACAGTATCACTGGAGGATAGGAGCAAATGGTCGCTATCCAGGTTACCCGATTGAAATTTCAAGGATGTGGTCAGGATTACCTAAGAATCTGACTCATGTTGACGCTGTTTACGAAAGACCTGACCATAAAATCGCCATCTTTGTCGGTATGTGTGATAAAAATAACTTATGATTTGTTATATAAGGCAAAAATGTAACTTTTCATTTCGTCAAATTTTAACATAACAAATATTTACTTTTAGGTAAACAACTGTACTTGTTCGACTCACAATATTTAATGCAAGGATATCCTAAAAGTTTAGTTCAGCTGGGTCTACCAGAGAGTGTAGAAAAGTTGGATGCCGCAATGATTTGGGGACATAATGGCAAAACATATTTCTACAGTGGTTCTATGTATTGGAAGTAAGTTTAAGTTGTTTTATTTTTATAACCAACTTTTTTGACTGTTATTGAATATTATTAAAATTTTTATACTTTTTTAAAGGTTTGACGAAGATATTGGTCGCGTAGAATTAGATTACCCTCGCGATATGGCAATGTGGAAAGGCGTTGGTTACAATATCGACAGCGTGTTCCAATGGAAAGACGGTAAGATAGACAAAAATATCTGAATGTAAAATAAATTGTGAGCGTTCTGCCACTGAAACATAAACAGATTCAAATTGAAAACTTCTTATTGCTTTTCCTCTCGGAAAACATTTTTCTTTTACCAATTTATATTTTCGTTTCTTCCACAGGCAAGACCTATTTCTTCAAAGGAAAAGGTTTTTGGAAGTTTAACGACCTCGAAATGCGCGTAGAACACGAACGACAGTATCCTTCCGCGCCTTTCTGGATGTCGTGTAAGACGGAGCGCGCCGGCCGCCGCGCGCCCTTCCGCGCCCTTCTCCAGATACGAGCGCTCCAGCGCCTGGCCGACGCGCCCCACGCTCCCCACGCGCCCAGCCCGCCCGACGTGAGTACACGCTGCGCCCCGTGTGCCGCGCCTGCTGCAGATACGAGCGCTCCAGCGCCCCACGCTCCCCACGCGCCCAGCCCGCCCGACGTGAGTACACGCTGCAGCCCCGTGTGCCGACAACTGCCCCGTGTGCCGCTTCCTGCAAATACTAGACCAAAGGTCCCCACGCGCCCCACTTACCCACTTCAGGTAACATGAACTATATCCACTTTGCACTCGAACAGTACCGCCTTACCCAAAAGGTGTCGCAGCACAGCCCACCCGCCGTTGACCGCGCGCAATCTCTTTTCGAGTGAGGCAGGACAACGCGCTGCCTTACACTGCTTACAAAGCGGCGTCCACCCTATGACAACGAGTGCACGTTAAAAACTAGGCGGCTTTGATCAGGCGTTGATGGGATAATGGGTGGATATAGTGGGCGTTGATGGTTTCTGTTATTTTTCATAACATCATATTCGACTTATGGGCATGTATACAATTGCACATATAAAAAGACTAACTAAGCTGTATAACAACACCACTATATCATCTAACAGGGCAGCATGGAGAACATCCCAGCGGGCTACGAGCCGGTGTCCCTGCTGGAGGCGCTTAATGGTCCACCACCAGCGCGCGCTCGACCTCCCCCCGCCGCGCCCGCCATCGCCTCGCCAGACACAGATACAGCTTCGCAGGTATGTTACTCAACAAGTTCTGTATTTTATCTAAAAATTTAAGCTCACAATTTGATTCGGCCATTTACTCATTCACATACAGGTTGTAGTAGATCACATCTAAAATGCCATTTTCTATTTGTATAAAAAGGCAGCGGAGGCGTTGAACCGTTGCAATCTCGAGCGCAGTTCGTCTACTAGCCTCGGTAGCGGCGGCAGTCGCCAACCACACCCCCCCCCTACACCTGCGGGACTAATCACTGTCACTCCCATATCTAACTCGTTCGCAAATCTGATATCTTATAATATTTGTTGTCATCAGTACAATCTCATAATTTCCATCATTTTTAACTTGTATCCTTGTTATATTTTTTGATTAAATATTTTATATTAATTACGATAATTTCAGTATATCATACCAGTTTAATGAAATAGTTCATCGTGAATATATTCAGGAACTCTCTTCCAAACACATCATGATGTCATCGCAACTTCCCTCAGGTTGCAATGAAACCATGTTGTGTATCAATGTGGTGATCAACTCCTCAATAAAATCCTAAATGCTCTACTGAGCAACCCTTTCTTTCCCCTACACCGTCACCCTCTCTCCGCTACAGAATGTACACATACAATACCTTACCTCAGTCCGTCGTGTCCGCAGTTCCGCATGTCGGTGCTGCTGGCGCGCGAGGAGGGCGGCCGCGAGGAGCGCGCCGCCAGCCCGCTGCTGCACGCGAGGAACGCGACGCGACTGTCCAAGGTGCTACACCTCCACTATGTGTCGTACATGATGCAGAATTACTAATCGTTGAAAAGTCATGATTTCAGTTGTTTTTAGCTCAGTACAGATTAAACAGGATATTTTTCTCTTTTATTATACTAAAAAGTTTTTTGTGTTCATTTTTCCCTGTTTTAAAATAGTAACATTGTATTTGTTGAAAAATTAACATATCGGTAATCGCAATATTTCAAAACTATTTTTACACTGGCATAAATAAATGTGTTTAACTGTGAACTAAATATACAATTTACTCTACTATATACATTAAAGTAATAAAAAATAAAGTATCAGTAACAATCGTATCCTCGACAGAGCTCGCTGAACTCGACGCGCTCAGAGGAGGAGGTGGCAGCAGTAGAGGCTGAGCCAGACAGCGACGCCGAGCGCCGCTCGCCGCTGCTCACGCAGCTGGCCAATGGGGTGAGACATGCACTTGTGCGTGTGTGCGAACGTGTAGTGCGTGCACGCCTTACATACGTACGCACTCGCACGCACGAAACTGCTGAATGTTTTTTTTTATATCCATACTCCATATTTATATCAAAATATTTACTTTCACAGTCAACAACAATGTTGGCTTATGTTTTTGTTTCCTAACATAATTACATGTCGTTTAACGGCCAATTTAATGTTTTGGATGATAACACAAAAACTTATAAAAAAACAAGGAAATTTCCAAGAGAGCGCTATACAACACCATAATTCAACAGATATTACGGGTGACGTACCCGTTTACATATTCGACGGACCACACTTTTACAGTCTTTGGTTTCCTTAGCTTTTGTCCAACATATGATCTAAATCTACACATTATTCGCAGACGGTGCGCACCGGTAGCAGCTGCGGCTCAGAGACTCTCCGCGGTTCTCCTTTAGCTCATATCGACGACACAGACACAGAGGAACCTGACCAGCCCGAAACACCATCGAGACCGGACCTGCCCGACCAGCCCGAACAAGCGCTCTGTGAGTATACTGTGAAGTTGGTAACTATAAACTTGTAGCTGGGCTCACACAGTTGGCATTGCGGCTCAGAGAGGGATTCCACGGTTCAAAAGCGTACATAGACGTCACAAACAGAGAAACCGGACCCGCCTGAACAACCAGCAAGGCCAGACCGGAATCCGAGCAAGCGCTTTGTGAGTTCACACCGGTAGCAGCTGCCCTGTGTGAGTATAATATGAAAATAAATTAAATGCTGGGTGCATAGTGTTTGTGAGTTCTGCCCTATCCCATTGCAAATGTTTTCATCCCATTGCCAATTTATTTTGAGGATTTCTTTTTCAAAATATTATAAAATATGCGCCGTCGACGCAGGCCGCGATTCACAGATTGTATTGCATAGATTATCCGGCGCGAACCCAGCCTCTAATACTTCAATTTTACACAAAAGGTCCACGAGCGACGAGTTGACTTCTTACTTACAAATTATAATAAACTTTTTTAAAACATTTTGCCCTTAGCTTTGCTTGATTTCCAACGTGTAGAAGTAGTTAATAAGAGTCTTCTAAGTATCTTCCGTGCTTATTAAAATTATTACGCTTTTTGGTTCCTACGAAAGTTGTATTTAGTGTATTTATTACAGTATATGGTATTTTTAAGTATCTGCTGCTTTTTCATCATGAGCAGGACAAATATGTGAAAACATAATTGATGACTAGAAATAAGTAGGTATAATAAACAAAGAAGTAGCAAACGTCGCATTCAAGCCACTCTAATCACAATCTTGAATACAAATAAGTGGCAACATAGTTTGAGGGTTCTAATTATTTAAATATAATTAAAATTTAAAAAAAGCGTTTGGTCTTACCGCGGAAAGCAAACGTTTTTCAATATCGATGCTATATATAGCATAGCATGGGCGTAGCCAGGATTTGTCTTAGAAGAGGAGTGTGCAAAAAAGATAAGAAACCTATTTCCTAAAAATATTAAGTTAAAAAGCGAGTTTCTAAGTCCAAGTTTTCTGCTCTAAAGTATGGGTATATCGTGTGTAAAAAATTTCAAATTGGGACAATTTGAAGGATTTTTAAAGTTTGATTATTTAAATTTCCATCCAAGATGCTCTATCCCCACTCCTATAACTGTTTCTGGCTACGCCCCTGTAGTACAGTAACGTGAGCGTGGTTTGTCGCGCACGCAGCGGAGGGCGCGGGCGCGGCCGCCGACGACTCGGACTACTTCACGCCCGAGGAGCCCAGCCTCGCGCCGCACGTGAGTCCGCCGCATCCACATCGGACTATCGGACTGACGGACTAACAGATTAAGGACTAGTAGACTTTGGATTATTTGACATCGGACTGACGGACTTTCAGACTTAGTACTATTTGATTGGACTATTTGACCTAGGACTATCGGACTGAAGAACTATCAAATTAAAGACTATTGGACTTATTTGACATTGGATTATTATACTGAGGACCTTCGGACTATCAGACTTAGGAATATTAGACATAGGCCCATATTTCTGAATTCAGAAAGAAAATATTGTTATTACAAATCTGAATAAAAACATTTCATTTTTTATGGCTAATTTATGAAGACGAGAATTATTGACTGATTCGGACAGTATGAAGTGGTTGGTTAAAATTAAAGTTGACCCTAACTAGTTTAAGTTTAATTTTAACCAACTATTTTAGCGCTTATTAAGACTCGATAGTAAGACAGGAGAACTGTATGACTAAAACAAAAATGGTAATTTAAATTTTGTTTGTATCATTTGACAATTCAGTACATTTTGACATTTCAGTAGAAGGTAGTGCAGATTGCATTCTCGACGCTTAAGAGCCGGCAACAAATCGACACTAGATGTGATGTCAGTCACTATCATTCGTCTTTATTTTCACCTTTCGTTGTTTTTTCCTTGGTTTCGCTGTTTTCGTGCATTGTGTTTTAATTTCCGCACAGCCATTCCATTTGTACTTAATGTGGCAGTAGTTTAGCACCTCGTAATTGCATGCTGCATCTTGCGTGTTGTTGCAGGAGGTAGTCACCGCGGCGGGGGAGTGCACCCCCCAGCGCTGGGCGCTGCCACATCGTGTCACTTCTCTGCCCGGTGAGTTGGAGTTTTATACCTGATTATTTGTAACTAGCTGTTACCCGCGGCTTCGCTCGAGTTTATTTAGGCTGTCTATAAAATAAATAGTTAAAAAAATAATATGCCTGTCAACGCGCATGTAGTGCTCCAAGTA
>DWAZ01000060.1:0-10155 GCA_018232205.1 Junonia vestina livia
GCATAGAGGATAAGGGCCCGGGTGCGACTCACTCTGCGTGTCGCGGCTGCGCTCGAACTCGAGGTTGGAGGCGATGCGGTCGATCTGCGCCTCGAACTCCATGCGCCGCTTGGCGCGCTCCTGCTGCGCCCGCAGCTCGCGCTCCTCGTACTGACTGCGAGGTATATTAGCATGTGAAATAAAGAGAATATGACACATACATGCATGCATGATCGATGCAAACTTTTAAAAAACTACGAGTATCAAGAGTACTAAAATATTACATGTAATTTTTTCTCGAAAACTGTAAAACTTGATACTAAAATAAATGACGTTAAATAGACTCTAAATGTCCTCTTCTATCATGTCTCCAAAAATTTGCATAGATCAGTCAAGTACCCTGTATACAGAGTGTACAAAAAATTAAGAAATACAATAAAAAGAAGAAAAGGTCAAAGTAACCCATTAAAAGGGGGGAAAGCAACTTGTCAGCTATGAAGTTCTAATATTGCTTTGGTAATTTTCAGCTGTCCCTAACAGCTGCCAATGACAATGTTTCTGATATACAGGTGTTCTCCTTGGTAAATTAGTATCGAAAGTAGTAAGCAATCATACCGTATGTTGGCGACGCCGATGTCGCGGCAGAACCCACGGAACACGACGTCCTCCACGTTGTTCATGTTCTCCTTGATCTCCTGGATCTTGGCGTCGCGAGCGCGGATCGTATGCTCAATCTCCTCGATTTGAGGCTACGCAGGACAAGACATTATTAATATTAAAAACATTTCAATTTAGACAGTATGTCTCGAAATGAAACAACATATTCGCTTTAAAAGTTTTAACCGAACTGAATGACTATGCATTTTATTTAAAAAAGGAACAGATACAAAATACACATGAAAATGACATAGATACAAAACAATTATTTATCGAGTGTTGCCATAATACATATTAGAGTAATATTTTGATATTACTAACATGTCTTACTATATGCTGGCTTATAACTATTGTGAAAATCTTTTTTTTTTTGCCATGACAGTTTGTAGATGAAATATTCATCTCTTTTATTAGTAATTTACTTACTCCAAACATCTCGATCTTGCGCTCCAACTCGGCGAGCTCCGCGTCGAGCGTTTTAATTTGCTTCAACTGTAACGGAAAAGATAATTTTTATTTCACACTTAAAATTAACTTGGAAGAAATAATTTCTGGATGAGATTTAAGATTTGCGATAACAAGTAAGGCACTTATTGCTGAATAATCTCCCTAAGATTATTTAAAATGAAAGTTAGAGAATTATTGATTGAGTGAAGGAATAAGTGGGCGAGAGAATGATTATTGGTAGAGGGAAGTGGTTAGTGGTAGAGGGAATGAGTGGGTGAGGGAATTACTGCGCGAAGGAATGAGTAGGTGAGGGAATGAGTGCGTATTATCGCGTACCGTGGCGTCTCGGTCGGTGAGCGCGTACTTGAGGCGCGACTCGAGGCCGCGGATCTGCGAGTCCACCGTCGTCAGCTCCGACTCCTTGCGGGACTTCTTCATGGATTCGCGCAGCTCCTCTGTTAGTTTCTCCTGTAAACACGAAACTTATACATTCAATATTTATTATTTATGGATTTAAAATATAAATAAAGTGGTTGACATTACATCAGTAACTTAAGTAATTTTTTTTCTTTGCATTTTATACGTTAAGCAGCCATAAACAATAACAATAATCATATATTAGTGCAGACAAAAAAAGACAGTCTTAAATTTTTTTATTTGATGTTAAAAGATTCATATTATTTGCTTACGTGTGAAATAACACGAAATAATAAATAAACAAGACAAAGTCTATCTATCTTATTTTTAAAAATGAAATTTATAATTATTAGAAAAATAAAAGTACAAAAAATAATGTAAATAAAAATAGTGTTTGAACCGACCTTCTTAGCCTTCAGCTGTGACAGATGTTTTTCGTCCCAGCGTTTAGCCTTGCGCGCCAGGTCGAGTGAACCACCCGAGATGATGCCGGACTTCTGGTAAAACGTGCCATCCAGGGCCAGCGCCTGTCGGTAAATAATAACACATTATATTAGCTTTTATTTTGTAAAATATAATAATGAATTCATGACAATGAAAACAAAAATCAATATATATATATATACGCTATTTTATTTTACACATTTTTTATACTGTAAATATTATAGGAAGTAAGAGAGCAATTTATGTTTGCTACTTTATAAGGCAAGGTCATTCCCTGTCCCAAAGAAGCATCGTAACTTATGACCACACCATATCATCCCTGAGTTTCACGGTGTGATCACTAGCGTGGCAAATGACAAAGCTAAGGTTTACTAATTTTCTCACTGTGGAGACCTATCGCAGAATTTGTGATCTTTTTATGCGATACACGTGAGTCGTAAATGTGTCGTTGTGTCCGAGTGGGTGATCGAACGGATAAACGAGTCTTATACGTCGTTTCTTCCAATAAGTGAGTGAATGAATGTCTGCAAATGAGTGAGTGTGTCTGGAAGTTATAGTATTGAGTTGTTTTATTTATTTTATTTATTTATTAAAGGCCATCTACAATGTATTACATTAGTACATTAGCAAAAATACACATTGCTTAGAAACATTTAGAATGTAGTAAAATTGTTGGTGAGGGAGTGAGTAGTATCGGTGAGGAAGTGACGAACAGCACGGCGGTGGACGGCGAGCGAGGCAGTGAGCGGCTTCGGTGAGCGAGAGAGCACTCATTCACTGAGGTGAGTCACTCACGTCGTAGCGGCTGTTCTTATTGCGGTCGAGGTCGTAGGCGACGCGCGAGGCGTCCTCGGGCGTCTCGCAGACGAGCGCGTTGTTGGTGACGAACAGCACGGCGCGGTGGATGGCGGCCGGCTCGAAGCGCAGCACGTCGAACAGCAGCTTCACATTCTTGGGCTCCTTGATGTCCCTGAAATATCACAGATAAATTTTCCAAATTATAAAATAAAATAATTGCTACACACTCAACGGCCCCCAGTAAGGTCATTGGATCTTGTGTCGGGGTCCAGAACACATTCAAGATACAAACGCACATACCCAGATCACGATAGACATCCCTATGGTCAATATAGACGCCTGTCATGAGCGGGGATCGAACCCGCGATCGTTAGCGCTTCAGTCAGTTGCAGTAACCACTGTGCCAACACCGTAGTCAAAATGAAGGGTTTATACGAAATTACAAGACAAAGATGTTAAAAGTCATACCTAAGTCTCTCCCTCAGTGGTTTAGCTTGTATATAGTCGAGTGGCAGGAAGGTCTCGGGCTCCAGCATCCGCTCCTTCAGCACCTGGATGCAGCGGCGCGCCGTCTTCTCCGTGTCCACCACGATGGCCTCCATGTACTTGCCGAGCACTTTTGTGATGGCCACGTTGTAGCGCTTGTGGGTTGGCTGACACATGTTGATCATGCGGTCGTACTGGAATAATTAGAAATTGAAGGTTTTAATCAGGTCACTGATTTAAATTTTTTTCGATTCTTCGTTATGTTAAGCATTTTAAAAGCCAGTGGTAGATTTTAATAGCTATTGCATATGTATATAGTTTTAAACCTGCTACGATTTGGCATTACAATAAATGAATATTATAAACAAGGTAGGAAGTAGAGGGTATAAATAGTATGTGTTGTGACTCACGACGCCGGGTATCTCTCGCTTGAAGCTCTCGACGATCTCCTGTTTCTTGCGGCGGCGCGCCTCCTCGTGCTTGTCGACGCGCGCGTCGCCGAGCTGCGCCGCCACCTCCTCCAGCGCCGTCTGCAGCGCCGCCGCGCGACCTCGGCAGGACCCGACATCGGCCTGCACACACACACCGCACTGAACACGCACACACATACACGCTACACGCTGTCTGCAACGACACGACCCGACACACACACCAGCTTCCTGTAGACATATACACACTATGCGCCTACTACGGTACAACCCCGCGTACGCCCGTGTGCAAACAACCATAACCTGACGTCCCCCAACACACAATGCACATACATCACTGTCTCACACACACATCACTTTCTCACATACACACACACTAATCGAGTTCTGCGGAGCGACCTGGCATCCACCTATGTACATAAACACATCTCTGTTACTCATTCCCTCACATACACAATATGCACCGTCTGCAACACGATCCCGCGTCCGCCTGCACACACACGAAACCATGCGGTCTCTTAACGTCAGACATACTATTCATCAAAATATTTTTCTATTTATTATAGCTCATAAATAACGAAACGATTTCATAACATCTCATTCAATTGTACGGGCTAACACGCTGATTTGTAGCGTCAGCAAATCGCGCTACAACGGCGAATTATATTTTATACCTCAGTCCGCAACGAGCAACCGCGCGTGCTCACGGGTCTCAATATCATTATATCATTAGCAATTTATCATTTTATCAAATAAAATTATCAAACATATCAACTTCTATCAATTATCAAGCATATCAACTTCTATCAATTATCAACTATCAACAAAGGGTGTATAGGGCACGTATCAGCCCGTACATCAATAATTCCCTCACGCAACCTTGTATTTACTCACCTGCAGCTCAGCTCGCAGCCTTCTCTGCTCCTCCAAGGCCTGCTCGGAGCTCTTGATGTGCTCATTCAATTTCTCGACACGTTTCATAGCTTCGTTTCTCTCGTGACCCTAGAGGTTTCACAACAAAAATAAATACAACATTAATCATTTTCACTGTAATTTGAAGTTTATCATTTGAAACTAGAAAATTCTACTTATAATGATTATAGTAATTTTAATATTTTTAGTTGCCCACAATTCAAGTATGATACTAGCATCCAAGTTGCGCTAAGATCGTATACGAAAGTATACGCGCTAAAAAGTTTCAGACAAATGGAAGAGGGCTTAAATAGGAACTTTTTATATTGATTGTCTGACCTTCTGCCGGTGCTTGTTCTCGACCTCCCCCTTGCGTCGCATCTCGTTGTCGAGGCGGTCCTGGTCGGCTTTCTGTTCACGGTTCACCGAGTCCAACTCCTGAAGATAGCGAGCTGCCTGTCTTGACGCTTCCATCTTCAGCTCCTCGTACTCACGAATCTGTAGAGGATTTGTATGTTTCAAAATGTATACAATAGAAAACTAAATCTTAAAACAAGAGCACTCAGAGACTTCGTACTAATAAATTGTCACTCTTAGGACTCTGTAAATTCTATAAGACGACAGTATTGGCGCAGTGGTCACTGCAATGAACTAAAGCGCTAACGGTCGCGGGTTCGAACCCCTCTCATGACAGACATCTGTAATGGCCATGTGGATGTCTGTCGTGGTCTGGGTGCTCCTCCCGGTTTTCTGTGAGGACGTAGTATCACTCCGGTCGAGCCGGCCCATTCGTGCCAATGTATGGCTCTTCCACGGGCAACCTTCTGCTCCTCCACCTGCCGCAGCTCCTCCTCCAGCTGGCTGCAGTAGCTAAGAGTGACGTCATAGTAACCTGCGCCTCCTCCAGGTGCACGTCAGCTCGCGAGGCGCTGGTGCCGAGGATGGAAGCCTCCCACGCCGCCTTCTGCTCCTCCACCTGCCGCAGCTCCTCTTCTAGCTTGCTGTAAAACAAATATCAGGCATTTATTTATTTTACACGTATAACATATTATGATTATTGGTACCTATAATGGCTATAACTGGAAAATAAACTGCAAAAATTTTAGAAAAGCAAATTACTCTTAAAGTAATTGGTCATATGTACATATTATTTTCTACTTAATACTAAAGCAGTAAAACCTGACCTGATATCAGCCTGGTGTGCCTCATGAGCCTTCCGAGCCTGCTCCAGGGTCTTGACGGCACTCTCCAGCTTCTTCTGCGTGTGCGTCACGCGCTCCTTCGCTTTGATGAATGTGGGACGCTTCTTGGATATTTCTGCTTCCTGTAAATATTATGCTGTCATTATAATAAATATCATAGACACAAACTTTTTAAAGATATATAGGTACACGCTCTTACACACTTCTGGCAAACTTAAATATGCAACCACACGTAGCGGTTATAAAAATCATATACGGTTGCATATTAAAACTATCCACAGCTGTCGCCACAAATGCGTAAACACGCTATGTCCTAAGACCAAATAATTAATTATGTTATTGTTAATTATAATATTGTACTCACTGCTGGGTACGTATACTAAAAATAAACCAATATTTTTCGCTAAATATATTTACTATATTAAGATGAATAACATCCTACAAAACATGTAATCCCCATACAGCTCCACGGCCGACATTGGTCCGCTGCGGGGCTGCCGTCGAAGAAGGGAGAGTAAATTGGGGATTTATTTATTTATTTACTTAAGCACACTTACAACATACATATTACAAACATTCATATCAAAATTTCGAAGTTATATTAAAGTCTGATATGTACGTCAATTACAAGTGTACATAGCATTCATTATATACATACTGTATATTTATTTTGTTATTACTTATTATACAATAGTTACAGTTACAGTTACAGTTACAACATTAAATATAGCTAAATTAAATTTACTCTCAAACTTTTATATTATAACTTCTTATATATATATATTATAATTCTTTCTTTTTAGATTAACCGACTTGAACAAAATAAAAGAAACGCACACGCGAGAAACGCTTTTTCAGAATATTTTGATTTATAAAGTATTGAACCGATTTTCTAAAACGCATGGGAACAATCTGAAAGTGTTAAAAACTACCTAAAAACTATTCTCAAAATATAACAAATCTCCTATAACAAACACTTTAGAAAAATATGCGTCCAATTGAGATCATCCTTCTTTCTCAAAGTAAGTTAAAATATGGTTAAAAGGGACTTACTTTAATATATTAAAACATCAACGGGATAAATTTTATTAGATTTTCCTTCTTTATCGAACAAAGATATTTTTGGTAAGGATATCCTGATAAAACTCGATCCAACTTCCGGCAATAACTCGAAGGTTATTTCGTTATTTGGGTAAACAAAAACAATATTGTTGTCGAGTTTAGCTATACTCCATGACTGTGACTCATATTACAAAATTGGTACAAAATAGCTACTATGACCCATCCTTTTATTTATAGCCTTTTCGTGATGCAAAATCTCATGTTCGGCTTACTTGCTTGAGAAAAATATTCGCAATTCTACACTAAATTTCCATTGAACGAAAATTGTACCAAATCTTTTTATCAAACAGTGTGCAATGCGTGACTATCATGCATCTGAATGGCAGTATCGTCAACTACTCAACTCTAATTTGCAGTTCAAAGTCCGTTTTACACTTAAGATGCCGAATTGTTGTATCATGTTTGGAAAATTAATTATAATCTTAATAATTTTTTGGGTTAGGAAAATTTAATTAACGAGTTAATTAAAATACAATTATTATAAAAAAATCAAATTTAAAAAGTTAAAAATTGTTAAATCATGTCAGAACACGTTATTAGTGTTCAAAACGTCAACCATAATAATATCTAAGGTGTAGGTACTTATAAATAAAAGGCAGATGGCCTCTAGCACTAAAATTAATCATAGTACCTAAACATTAATTTTACAAAATTAATATTCCTGTGTAAAGGTGGAAACTAGTAATCAATCCCGTGTTCTAAGAACATAAGTTTATTAATGTAATAAGGAAAATTCCCGTAGATATTATCGGCTGCCATTTGTGCTCTCTGAAACTATTTTCATTGACCTGTTTTAACATTGGCTAGAAAACTGGCAATTACGTAACAAAGAGCCGTTAATATTTTGTTTACATTTCCGTGAACTCTTTCGTATTAAAAATGCAAGGATATTTGTTTATAACCTCTCAATAAATTCTACTGATGACACAATTGGTTGGAAATAAATATGCGCAATAAATAATAAGTTAGTTATGGTTACTATCTTACTAACTTCAGGTGTCATATCTCTCTCCTTTTGAGAAAATAACAGTCAAACAAAGTGGCAGATTTTGTGATAACTGGTAAGAGATCACCGCTAGAAAGTAAGGGAACATACCTTACTGTCTAGCGGCTAGGGAGTTAGTTTTCAGCTCTTTCTGAATTTCTGAGAAAATTCTATAATTTTGTAATAAAAAAAAGTTTTCGGTTATTCAATATTCATCCTGATGATAGATCCCAAAAAGTGCAATGCAATAACATTAATACGTTAGAACATGATTATTTTTCCTGTTTTTATATTCCTTGATACTTTTTGTACTGCGAGTACTACTTTCGTTTAAAAGCATTTAATCGGTTCACGGTCGCTCGCTGGTATGCACTTAGGATGTTTTTTCATCGCAATAAAACTGAAAACGTGTTATTTTCAGCCACGCTGGCAGCGTGTTTACGTTGACAACACGATTTCAGAGGATTATGTTTTGTGGATATCAGTCGGATCATAGGACAGCAACCTTTCGTCTTTATTAATAGAGAAATGTCTCGAGAAAAACTTTTCTATAAGACATCGCCAAGCAATACTGTAGATATTAATAAGTGTTATATTGGTACCGGAATATGCATATTATAAAATTGATGGAAATAAACTAATAGAGATAATAATGGGTAAAGGGTTAATGACAATATGTCAATATGTGATTTCTCGGTATTAATCTGAAGTTTTGTGTAAAATGTTAAGGTATACAGAAAAACCGATTCACAATAAATTATGGAATGTGTAAATCCGTTTTATAATTGCAATATTATTAAGTAAATTAATGACGAAATTAATTATAATGATATCGAGCTTGTGTTAATATTAATAATTTACTAATTTGAAATATATTAAACTTCCTCCCGCAAAATTAAATAATGAAATATTTTGTATTTAAATATTATACAGTGCTGGGCATGTATTTTAGGATTTATGCAATTACCGACCTAAAAGTATTATCCTTATACCTGGGCCCAGATACTATTATATACTAGCTGCTGCCCACGACTTCGTCCGCATCAAACAATTTGAAAGGTTTTCATTCTTTCCACTTTTTAAAATAAAAGTAGCCTATGTTACTCCTTGGATTATCATCTATCTATCAGTGAAAGACCCGTTAAAATCGGTCCAGCCGTTCCGGAGTTTACCCGGCACAAACAGACAGACAGACAAGACAGAAATTTTAAAAATTGGTGTTTTGGTATTAGTATCGTGTATATATTAATATGCATACAGTAAAAAGGTGTTATTTTGATATTACAAACAGACACTTCAATTTTATTTATATGTATGTATGTTGATTTATTGATGTTATTTGCTTGTTTTTTTTAAAGAAAATAACGCTTTACACTCTGTTTTTTCTTTCGATGTACAGAATAATGGCTCTAATTGGTATCTCATAGACACATCGATAAAAATAAAACATTCGTATACAACTAACATTTCCTATGTGAGTCCCTTGGGGTTGAATTTTTTAAAACCCTATCTTAACATTCAGCTACGTTTATTAAAGAATTATCAAGTCAAACTTACATGTGTCTAATTAAAGTTTTTGGGTGGCTTAATGATGTGTTCTTTATTAAAATATACACCCGATAAATTGATACTATAAACATATTTTTTGATAAAAGTAAGTAAAGAAAGTGTAAAATATCAAACAGAATATTATATTAATAATTAATTACCGCTTTTAATATAAGCGTTCGTGTCGAATTCTGCCGCGTCATAAATTCTGATACGATTTTTTAACAATTCTTGTTGCCCTTTAGTTCGATGGTATATACATATAAATTAACGTAAGGTACATAACATTATCTGTATAATACTACATTGTCTCTGTTATAGCTCTATCATTTAGCGGCAAACAAAGATGTCTATTAGTGTACATATATGTTGACAAGTCAATATGAGGCATGGCGTGGCATATGATTGTAATAGTCCCGTTTAGAACGGGTTGTAATGTATTGCGACATATGGACGATATTATGCTATAACTTACTAGCGGTCTGACATTACTTTGTGTGACTAACAGCTTTGTATATGTTGGATTATATGTCATCATGTTAGCTTGTAAAGTTTTTCTATAATACTTTCAAATAAAACATTCGGGGGGTCAATATTAGGATCAATTTTTGTAATGCGTTATATTTTTCCATTATAACTCCTATTTGGGGTATCTTACTAATAAATTTTAGTTAACTAACTAAAATTTATTAAACAATTGTGATCAAAAAGCCGGATTTTGTAAGTTTCT
>DWAZ01000061.1:0-10126 GCA_018232205.1 Junonia vestina livia
GACACACAGACACACAGACACACAGACACACAGATACACAGACACACAGACAAACATGGCGGTTAAATTAATAACACCCCTCTTTTTTGGTGGTAAAAATACTAGTCACATACTTATTTACTAATATTCTTAGCCATTTTTAAAACATCGCTCCATATTACTTTTTTATAATGCAAGAAAAATCTAAATAAAAGAACGACTTAAAATTCCAACTTCTAACGAACGACTCTAACGATTTCAAGTTTCAGTAGAACCTTCAAAAAATATTACAGTTATTAATGAACGTACAAACGTTAAGCGATTACTGACCCTTACTCATAAACGAACAGTTTTCACATCCCTTGTTTACTGCCCTTCGTGTAAGAAGTTTATAACCTTGTACAAGTTTAGGCTGAGCGTGTTCAAGAGTTGCGAACTTAAACTTGGTATAAAATAGGTCTAGAAGGTTAAATCATGAGGCAAGATTATAGGAATGATTTAGTTAATTTTGTAAATACATATTGACTTTTGTTCACTGATTCATACGTACCTACTCTACAGTTATATGTGATTTTAAATAATGTTTCTTTTAAGCGTATTTTAGCAGCACACCACCCACCACAAAAACACGAGTTAAAAAACTGCACAAATTTTCGTACAATATTCCTTTGCGTGATGTATGTGATGTAAATTCCAGAAAGAGATCTTATAGGAAGCAAGATTCGATTATTTCTATTACAGAGCAGATGTCATATGTATGTTAATATACCTACTTACTTTACTTTTTATTATTGACGAAGGATAATAGTGGGTGTAGGAGTCCTGTGCGTCCAACAATGTTTAACTACCAAAGCTAGCAATGCTGTCCAGAGCGCTAGCCACTGCAACCCTTTAATTAAGTCTATGGTTTAAGCATTGCAGCAGCAGTATGGAGCCAACTCTGACGACAGATTGAGGTCACTAGTAGATAATGTGGCAAAAGATAGAGATAAAGTGATGATAAAAGATAGTGATATAAAGGTAGATCCATAAACAACAAATATAAAGTTGTATCCTATTTAAATTATCCTACACTAAAACAATAATTGTATTATTCCTTATTGGCGTTTGCTTTATCCTACAATCTCGAGTCCCACGTTGGGCGCCAATATTATAAGACATTTTCACAGTAACATATTATTTTTTCTTTATCATTAATTTAGCGCAATTGTTATTATTGTACATATTAAAATCTAATCAAAGTCTACCCAAATGAAGCTGCGGTTTGAATATAATTTATAATAAATCATAATATCACAGGACAGACAGTTTGGCAAAGCCCTTTTTCTCTGGTATTACGTGCCCGGTTTTAATGAGAAAGTGAATGACGAAATTTATGTCAAAAGTTAGGCGGCGGCTTAAGGTTTTACTTTTGTTTTGGGGACATGGTGTTGTCACACTGCGGGGCGGTAAAACTGAAGCACCTGTATGGGTATAGCACACGTGTGAATTTTAACCACGCTTTTTAACTTCTTTACAAAAGCAGGTTTTCAATTTCAGTTCAACTGATCTTTCTCCCATATTTTCAACTTTTTTTTTTCATTTCTTTTTATTACATTTAACCTTTTTACGATGCCCAATATGTAATTGATATTAAATAAATTTGACAGCTTTACTAGAAGCAAATATACCTACGGAAAATTAACCCGCAACTATCACCTATAAGGCCCTATCGCTACCACAACAATCATCTAGGTACGAAAAAAAAAACAAATCTTATAGTTCTTATAAAAAAGCAATACAATTCATTATACCCATAACATTTTTATTAAACATAACACCGAATGACTCATTGACAGTAATCCCAGCAACAAATCCAATAATGCGTAAATCCGTTGCCCCAATGTTTTGTGGGGCAATTAATTCAGTACTAAATACTAAAATAAGTTTATATCACTCTAAACGTAAGAAAGCCATCATTCAAAGATCCTTTGTATGGATGGAGCTTGTGTTTGTTTTGACTAGTTTGGTGGTCTATCATAAAAAAATATGTATGTTAATCAGGGATAATGTAGCATTATAATTGTGAAAGAATTTTTGAAATCAGTCCAGTTTTTCATTTTATTGAATACTTAAATACTCAAACGGGTACATACAAATCCTTCTCCTCTCTGTAATATATGATACAATAATATAAATTATTCTAGTTTGATTATTAGGCAGTTGTACGATTATATAGGTATACATCACACAAACACGTATACAATTTTACCTAGACTTCATATTGTGTTTGCCTTTGCTTCGTGGCTGTTCCTGAATTTTAGACTTTCAGTCTAAAAATTTGGAAGAATATCCCAGTCGTGGGTTATCATATAATTTGTGCGTAGATCGGGAGACGAGCAAACTTTTCGTGGTTTTACTATATTACAATGGACATGGTGAACAAAAAAATCATTTATTTGTGGAGAGCTTAAATTTTATCCCAGCAGTAATTAAAAAAATAATTTTCAAAATGAACGAGTGTGTCACAGTGAACATTGGTGTTAGTTCAAGGAATCACGATACAGTTTCTAAGGAGATGAGAAATTAAAAGGGTAGATTTCAGGTAAGGATAAGACGGGCCGCGTCATTAGTGTGGTACCGTTGTGTGACCGAGAAATTTATATCCTTTTTTTTTGCGTCAGCTGGCCGCTCGGTGTCGCGCACTATGGATCCGTCGATCTACCTGCAGTACTCGTCCCCCACTGGGCTGCCACAGGAGTCTAAATTAGCCACATACATGGTAAGTGTATCGGAAACCTTTACTATATCGCACCCGTGAAAGAATAGTCACTTAAGTCAAAATATCTACCACTTCTGAAATTGTTATAATGTCTAAAATTTTAAGTGCATTTTCAATTAAACATAGTTTTTGACCTAGGTGACTCTTCTTTAAGAAGTGCGTATGGTTCTCTGTTGTTATGTCCCCATATAACCAGAATTTTTTTCAGAATCGTTCCGCGTCCACACCGACCCGCTCGCTGAACCAGGCGATGGGCAAACTCAGTATGGAATCGTCACCGACAGCTAATAAAAAGGTAAGATTTTTTTTATGCCCTGCATTATGTATTTTATTTAATTTTTTGTATAAGTTTGTTTATTGATTTGGTGATTACATTACAGCATATGTAGGTAGGTAAAATTTAAACAAGAAAACTCTTTACATAAGTCATATTATCCAGTTTACTGAGCTTTCATTATCCTCTGAGAGTATCTTTTTATTATGCTCATTTTACTAATCATTCTTATTACTCTAAAGATCTATTCCTAATCACAACAAAGAGTTTTAGTCGACATTAGCAAACCACTTGTTGTAATGTTTGATTGTAAACAAGAACAGTTCGAACATAAACATCAACACATTACATAACGACAATAAAACGTAAACAAGTTAGGAAGTACTTAAAGTTACGATAACATGTTAATAACTTCTTCTGATCGTACTATTACTTATAACAAATGATTAAAAGGACAAGAAGGAAGGGAAAGTTCTGGAAACACAATCACAATCATAAACACCCCCATCAAGACAAGTACCTCTATGGCTATGTTGGTCATGATCAGGAGTCAAATCCACGACTCAAAGTGCTTTGATCTAACAAACAATTATTGCCCCAGCCTATCATCAAATAATAATGTAATAGAAGCAATTTGTAATGCTTACAAAAAACTGATCAGAATAATAGTTAAAATTCTATCTCAAATCATTCATATATTAAACATAATAGAATGGCATATTTTTAAAGGAAACTTTTTGATTGGGTTCCTTTTTCTCAGCCGATCATCACTCACCCCCCTCCGCCGCCTCAGGTAACAGCATTTTATCTTTCTATAATATATTATATTAGGATATATCTGTAGGCCTAGATGAGATTCAAACATATTGAGTAGATGACTAAATAGTGTCAAACGGATAATATTAAACCCCTTGAATGTCTTTCTTAATGTGGACTGACTTGACTTGACATTATGAAGCAATATTTTGTTTGAGTAAGGGTAAAATTAGTCGGGAGATTAGGGAATGATTGAGGAGAGAAGATGGGCTATTTGCTCTCACTTTCCATAAAAAATAGGCTACTTCATGTTTATTTGAGAGTGTGGCCCCAGTTGAGCCAGGGCCTGAACAATTTCATATGTTTGGAAGTTTACCTTAAAAATGTTAAAAACATATATTTGATGATCAAAGCAATCTTGTCTCGGCCTACTGGCAACAATAGTTTAGTTGATGAGTAACTAATTGTATGGCTGATGTACTACAAATGTTCTATTTTCTCCTTTTATGCTACACCAGCCCATGATAAGTCATATGCCGCATCCGCAGGTAAAGTTTCTTCTATAGTACTCATAGTTACCATGACATTTGTAAGAGTCTAGGTTCAATATAAATTCTAATCAATAGCAATTTTGGGGTAGTTTTGGACAATCCATATCATCTGTACATAGTTATGGAGTCCATAATATTATGAATGCGTAAATAACTGTCTGTCTGTTTGTCTACAAAATTGTTATGTCTTATGTTAACCAATTTTCATAAATTTTGATCTGGAGACAGGTTAGACTTTGTAGAAGGACGAAAACGCAAAAGGGGATGAAATAGAGGGTGAAGAATATAATGAAAAACGCAATTCTATTGTAACAAATTTATTACCATGTCCCAATATTGTATGTTATGATTATTGATGTTTCCCCCCGCGACGCGGCAGGCGCTACTCGCGCATGCACCACATATCCAACCCCCGCAGGTACCCGGGCGCCGGCGATGCACCTGCAATGCGTCTATCTATATTTAGCACCTGATAAAATCAATATTCCCGGGACGCAATTGCGCACTTGCATAGATGCGAGAATTTCATTACTCGATTTTTGGTCTAACTTCGAAAATTTTTAAGTTATCTTTTCATAATTGGTATCATCAATTAATATGCGTGATGGCTGAAAATTTTTGGGCATTTTGCCATACCGTGATATCTTGAACCTTCGAAAATTTAGAATTGAATATCCAAATTATCGGATTTATAAGTTGATTAGAACTATGCAGGTGCATTGTCGATTTTTCTATGACTGGTTTAGATGTTTAGTGTTAGAATTTTAGTCTGTCTAGATGTAATTTTGTTATGCTAATAGTTTAGAATATTTAAAGTCATCTTCATTCAGAAAAAAATACAGAAGAATGGTATCGGTTCAAACAATGGTTACGTTTTCGGACAATTTGTAAGGGAAGCCCTTAAAAATTGCCCTTTTGTTGGGCTCGCGTACAATGCAACCTGTTGCTAGTCCACCGTGTTTAGATCGAGATAATGCGTGTTGAATCAACAAGTAAATTCATATTGAGCGCGTCTTGCTATACCATTGTACAATTTTATTGTCAGTTTGTTTTTAAGTACCACCTGAAACTCAATGTATTGATTTTGCGTATTTTATAACATGATTGGCGTAGAAACTGGTATATGTTACTTTTTATTTATATTGTGGTAGATATTACAATTGTAAAGATAATTCCAAAAATCCGACTGACAATCATTTTGATTTTTTGTTGGTACACACATACAATATGACCGAAAAATATTATTTTCCTTTTGGCCAATCATAGCAAAAAGCTAGAAGTATAATGGAATAGGACAATATAACACTTGCTCTGTATCTATTATTACTTGTAACAATACTGTTCAGACGATTTAGTATTTAAAGTCGATTATTGCTCTCCCGATTGGGGTCGCCATTTTAAGAGGTGTCGCGCCACAGGGGCAATAACAAAGATTGTTTGTAATCACCGCGATGTCACGTGACTCGGTCTTGTAGCTAGATAGATTGTATCCATCCACCCATCTTCAATTGCATGCTTCAATTGTATTTGGGATACCTCGGTTTGTAAGCGGTTCTGAGTGACTATAAACTACGACATAAAAGACAAACCAAACTAAATTATAACACCAAGAATTCGAATTCGATTTTGACCAAAATCTAATTTGGATCACTTGTAAAATCATATTCTAAATTTATTTATTTATTTATTATTTTGGACAATCAACAAGATCTACTAAAAAAAGCTTTAAAAAAAACACATGTACAAAATATCACGTTAAGTAAAATCTCAAATTACAGATTGTCACGGCATGGGCCTTAAAATGTTCTATTTATTATTGTTACAAATCAATAAGATACAACGATAAATGAAAAAAAAAAACTTAAATCAAACGAACTCAAATATAATATAATGAAATAGATAAAATAAAAAAAATAGGTACCTATTATTGAGTACGAGCGAAGTGTATGGAAGGGATATAGTAAACGATGGCAGCGCACGGTGTGGCAGAATTGTGTAACAAAAGGGGTTAGTGAAACTTGTCAAACGCTGTTTTGAAAATGGGTCATTATTCTTGTTGTGTTATAAACTGCAAAAATACCAGTGGAAATAGTCAGTGTAAATTCTATATTTTTCCAAAAGCAGCCTGGAAAATAGATCAAAGAATTAAATGGATAGCTGCAGTTAAAAGGAAAAAGTAAGTGATGTTGGACATAACCTTAAATACAATTGCCTACAATATTAATTTAAATAATGTTATAGGATATTTACTAATTATGGTATTATTATTTGTTGTATAGTGATGATGGATCGCCATGGCATCCAAAACCCGACGACAAAATATGCAGTGACCATTTCATAGGAGGCAAAAAATCAGACGCGCAAGCAAGTCCAAGCTATGTGCCCATGATACTACCCAAAGTATATCGGAAGAGGAAGGTTAACGAGCCACATGTACAAGCTAGATATACACGCCTGATTAAACGAAGAACCACAAAAGCTGCAGCAGATATCTCGGAAGTCTCGGATACCACAACAAATGAAATAATAATGGAAATAGGAAATCAAACTCAACCTCGTCTGGTGAATCAAGGATGTCAAGTTAATATCTTTTCTGAAATCAATTTATGGGAAACAACCTTTATTTGCAATAGTTTTATTTACACTGATCACTGTGATGCTGAAATTCAAGTAGATATTGCAACAACTACAAAAATTGTAACAACAACTAATCCCAGAAAAAAAGATAAAAGCTGTTGCACCAACAAAAAATCATTTCAAGACCAGTCTTCTGAAACTACAAGCCGAGAATTTGCTGGTATCTCATCAATAAAAAATGACCATGAACTGCTAGATCTTGCTGGCGTGTCATTCAATAATTTCGATTTTTTACTAACCAAATTAACTGTGACAAAATGTACAGTTTCAATTAAAGACCGGCTTCTAATATTTTTAATGAAAATGAAAACTGGCTTAACATTTTCAGCTTTGAGTGTGTTATTTGGTAAACACAGAACAACTATCTCACGAATTTTTCATTCAATCTTAAAAAATTTAGCTTCTGCATCTGCTAATTTGGTATTTTGGCCTACTAGGGCTGCAGTACAGGGAACAATGCCAGAATGTTTCAGTCCAGATTACACCAATACAAGAGTAATTATTGACTGCACCGAATTCAGAATAGAAGTACCATCAGCAGTGGATGATCGTGTTGCTTGTTACTCCCATTACAAAAAAGGTTTCACTGCAAAAGTTCTTATAGGAATTACTCCCGGAGGATTTATTTCATTCAAATCCAAAGTAGCGGGTGGGAGAAAAACAGACTCACAAATAACAGTAGAATCTGGTTTAATTGATCTTCTAGAAGCTGGAGATGTAGTTTTAGCAGATAAAGGTTTTCCTGCGATTAAACAAGTTCTAGATCAAAGTGGTCAAGAAATTAGAATTATTATGCCTCCATTTTTGTCAAAGAAAAAAGAATTCTCTCAAGAAGAAACTGAAAGGACTTATGATATTGCTCGAGTAAGAATCCATGTCGAAAGAATTATGCAAAGATTAAGAATATACCGGGTTCTTGATAAAATTCCACATAATTTATTTAATTGTATTGATGATATTTTACATGTATGTTGTGTTTTAGTTAATTTACAGCCTCCAATATTCTCTAAGAGTAATACTGTTGTAAAAGGTAAATAAAATCAAGATTACAATAACATGTTTTTTTATTTTATAAAGTATTGCACTTTACAGATTTAACTATTCCTTAAAGTTTAAATATATTATTATAGGTACTATATTATTATTTACTTAAAGCTAGATATAACCTTTAGTTATCACTTTGTTAACTTACTTTGGTACTGTTACAGTAATTTATTGATTTATCTTTGGGACACTTTGGGTGAGAAGAAGAGAGATAATGATATTATAAATCATAACTTAGAATAAATTTGAGATATTTTTTCCTGTAAAGGATCGTTTCTGGAGATCAATACAATAAGTTTGGTTATCTTCCAAAAATTCTGTAAATAATGCAGGCAAATAATGCTTAAAGTAAAAATGTTCACTTTTCAAAATAATTTCTTCAATGAATTGTTCATCACGGTTAACTTGTACAGCCACACTGGCATTTCTCAATGGTGAATAGACAAAAATATCACATATTGTCATTCCAGTCACATACATTTGTGACTGGACTTGAGTGTAGTATGGATGGCTTTGCCTTATTTCTAAAACATTGTTTATAAGAACTAAGTAATCCACATTGCATAAATTATTAGCAAAGTCAACTACAGGTTTTTTTTCACATGAAATTGGACATTTCACTTCGACAAGCTTTGTCACACATCCATCCTCAACCACTACTCCATCAATGCTAACGCACAGCCAAGGTTGCTCTTTACTAATAATTGCACCAACAGTTTTCACTTTACAGAAATTTATTTTTTCGTAAAGTAATATAGCATCTTTTTCATTACATAAGCCATACCGGGTTGCAACACAATCAATTTTCTTTGGTTTTAAAATACTTGACACTAAACTTTCTATGGATTTGGTTTTACGTGATTTTATACTATGTATATTTTTACTTGCAGTTATCCTCAAGTGTCTAATTGCATACCAGTTTGGACAGTCTGATTGCTTCATTGTATTACAACAAATGTTAATTATGTCTTCATTCGTTACAGCTACATATTTCTTATAATATTCTTCTAGATTTTCTGCTAGCGGGTAATCACGTTTGTATAATTGAAATTCACTCCTAACTGTAAAAAAAAAGTTTAAACAAGCTAAGCAGTCTTCTTTTTCCAAATCAACTTTGTCCGATGTTTCAGACACAACTTCAGTTACTAGGTTTGAATCTAGAGTCTGCTCTGTTGCCTGTAATATTTGTTTCAACGATGACTCTTGCAATAATTCATCATGCCTTATTATTGATTGTGGTTTACAACATTCAGTCTTGGATACTGATGGAAACATATCTTGAAAGTACCTCCCTTTGGAGTATTTACATTGAACAAATTGACGAATGCTGGGTTTGCCCCATTGTTGTTCACAGCTTGTTTTTGAATGACTAACTTTGTCGTTAATGTAACATATTAGAGCAGCAACATGTTTGCATTTGCCGCTTTGGTTGTAAACGCAGCTGCACTTTACTCCGGTGACAACCCGAGAACTATTTATCTGTAATAAATAAATAAAATCGTTAATAGATATATACTTTAACTACCGTAGAATACTAAAATGTGTGAATGTTTTTAGGTTAGAAAAGTACTTACGTTTAAACTTGTGTTATAGGGTGTTACGGTCACCGATGTTTGACGAATGATGTTTGCTCGTATTAAATAACTATTGCCATTAGTTCTTAGTTCTTCGACATTCCTTACGTGTTCAGCTAAAACCATTTTTTTTCCCTTCAGCATAGTTTGGGGCTGGAAACTTATTTCATGTTTTACACTCTCAAAACCAGTTTTTATAATCACATCCATGTTCTCCTTAATTGTTTTTAACATATATCTATAAAAACACTATTTATTGTCTTTCTATATATTTACTTTATTTATTTTAGAACAATAAACATTATGCACTTGTCATTCACTGTTTGACATACTCCCCTTTTGTTGCGTTTACATGGTGGCGCTGGTGTCGTGCACGTTCCGAATACTCATGCTGATCTACCATAATAGTATTTGATTTTTTATCTACATTAATTCTCATCCCTAGATAACGTCTAACAGGTCCTAAATCTTTCAACAACAGGAGAAAATGTTTCCGTATAGTCTATGCCACGTCGTTGTGTAAAACCTTTTGCTACAAGCCGTGCACGAT
>DWAZ01000062.1:0-10121 GCA_018232205.1 Junonia vestina livia
TGTCGCGGCTCCTACTACAATTTACATAGCAATTATGTCAGCAACCGTCAATTGTCTTATTTATACAGGCGCAACTATTAATATTTTTTCTACTACTACCCCAACTAAATAATTACAATATAAATCTTTCTTTGTCTAAAAATGTATTCTATAACTCGCCTTTGTACTGTGCAACGGAACTATCTATTGTAACCGCAATAAAACAAGATTTACAAGATTTTCGGGTTTTATTCCTAATAATAAGACTCGCAAGTGTCTCAATCGAAGACATAAATTGGTGACCCCGACGTGATCGACGAATAAATACGAAATTTTACAAAATCAAGATACGAGGTGTCGACGTGCCAGGTTATCAAAAGTTAACGGCGTCGCATCGATTATCGAAGACAAAGACGAATAAATTCATCATTTCTGGTTGTCGTCGAGTCCGGCAGCGAAGCAATATCAGTAAGACTTCGCCACGACTGCGGCAGCATTCTACGAAAAGATAAGTGTCCTTCCTTTGTCCTTCCTACAAACCACGTTATTATTAACCATTCTTTATTTCATTGCCTCCACAGTGCTTTATTCATACTTTAAAATTATTTACAATCAATTACCTATAAACAGTGAGTGTTAATTCCTAATAATTAACGGAAATAAATGCCTATTTTTTGTTCCGACACGTCATAAGTACAAAGGTCATACGAGTTCAAGTTCAAGTTCATATACTTATTCAACTTCTTATTACGAACAATAAACAACATTGCTTTCTCACTGTTTTAAAACAAATTCTTTCAATTAATTTCAAAATTTTCACTAATTTAAATATTTTATATTTACGTAATTTCACATATAACGCTAAAAGTTTATCTAAGTTACAACGATTACTACTGTCTACTAACTACTATATTACGAAATATATCCCTTTTTAAACTATAATAATTATACTAATTAATCGTAGTGCCACGTGTTCATGTGCGTATAATACGTAATCATACTTTCAGTTATTTAAATAGCTGCACTCTTAAAGCACCATATTATTTCTCTTTAGTCATCCTTTCTGCCGAAATTTCCAGGTGCCTGGCAGGACGCTGGTTTTATGCATCGAGCTATCAGCGACGCAGAACCGGTTTCTTTGCTGGGAGTGTCGCCGAAGGGAGGAGAGTGACGCATTTAATTTACTCCAGTGCAGCTAAGTGGGATAAATTAAAAACTTTCTCGAATTTGCAATATTATAAATCAACTTCATTTTAATATTCAGTCATGGCTACTGATTCAGATAAGCCTCTTATTAAATATAAGGAGTTAAGCTTAAAACGTAGTTCCATAAAAGGCCAAATTACAAAATTTAAAAATTATTTAACAACATTAGAGTCAATTCAATTATCAAGTACTAGCTTAGCAGAATTATCTTTAAAATTAAATAAAGGACATTGTTTTTCGGCCATACATTTTTGCCCCAGACTTGATCACTTTAAAAAGTGATATTATATGTACGTAATTATATGTTAAACCCAATGAAAAGCAAAATTACTCACGGACACCAGGGACAAAATATATATTTATAGAAAAATAAACGATTTTTAGGTTATGTTTACCTAATATGGAGATAAGAAATAATCATTTTTAATCAAAACTTTTAAAAATAATCTAATATAGCTTTCACTGATGTATGTTTGTATATTTTCAGTTAAGTTTAGAAACATTTTTAATCATTTCAATGGCCTTTTTTAGGTTTGGTACCTTCTAAATAAAGAACACTAACATTTTCAGTGATTTTTTAAAATTATTAAATCAAAGCCAAAATGGGACATGTCAGATGAAAGACCTTTAATTTTTTTTACATTATTTAAAGGAATTTAATATTTTATACTAGCTATTATCGCACATTCGGAAGCGGTAGTTTTCAGAACCCTTTACAGCTGTCATTTACTGCATTTTTGACAACTTGTGCACTATGAACTGATGCATAATTTAAACTTAAGCATTTATAATATAAATTATATTTATAATATAATTAGAAATGTAAGAGAAAATAAATTAAAACACAGACATTTCTCAAAATTTTAATATTTTACAATTGTAGGATGGAATCTAAAAATTGTGCCGGAGGAACAATATTTTGTAAATACCTCCCATAACTTAAAAACCATATAATTGACATTATATGGGCGCAGCAACCTACAGTCCTGCGCCCAACTAAGCAATTACAACAATGTTGCTTAATAGCCTGTCGGCCTATTTCAGTCCTATCAAGGAGAATATATATAAAATAGGTTTTCCTACTTATATGACGACTCTGAATTTTTCCTCGTAACAACCACATATTCTGGGAAGTCAACAGTTGTAAATCATCAACCACATTCTGGTCGAGCTCTTTGCATACTTCAATAGTATAAGAACCATTCGGCCTTACATGCTCACCATAGTATGAGCGGGCTTGTTTTAATTGATATACTCCCAATGAAATCAAAATTAAGTCATTATAACTCATTTGAGGAAAATCTTCAATATTTTCGGAGTTTACTGTAATACTTTGAAATTGGGCCCGTCTCTTATTTAAGTTATTAGCCTCTACAAAATCAGCTAATGAGTTGTTTAATAAAATTTTTTCCTGAAGCACAGAAATAATTTCTCTGCAATTTTCTCTGTTTTGTAAAACCGGGTGAAACTTGTTAATTAATGCTGCAGCAACTCTGAAATCTTGCATGACATGTTTTGATGCTTTATTGAAATATTCTTGCCTAAGCAGTTTAAAATCCCGTTTGAAGCGCCCATTGACAACTTCTACTACCCATCGACACAAAGTTACTTTTCGGGATTCGTTGGCATTTACAGTACTCAACTGAGTTTCACCTGGCTCTAGAGACTTCGGATATTGTACAGAATAATTGAGACTCTCTAATAAAGAAAGACAGTCACGAAATCCCCGGTCTAAAATCATAACATCACCATTCCTAAAATAAGTATTCATGGGCTTAGCGGGGTCATCAAATTCATTCTTTACAATATCCGAATCTGATTTTGTAGCTGGATATGGGCCCAAGACATCAATTATATAGCCATCGCAACATACTATGAGGAACGGCTTGACCAGGTTTCTATATTTATGAAGAGAATATGTGTTTTTTTGATAAGAGTAGTTGCTGCTCTTTTGCACATAAATATAAGTTCCATCCATAATGACAATAGCTTTCCTATTGGCTAAGTCACTCCCTGGGTTGCCAAACAAGGACTCGGGGATGTAAAGGTTTCTTGTGGCAACTTGTTCTCTGTTAATATGTTCTGTCCCCAATAACAGTGGCACAAAATGTTCCACCATTAAATCTCGTGCTTTTTTAATTAATTTTGAAAGAGTACTTCTAGATATATGTAATAAAGAAGAGATTCTGTCATCAGAATCTCCTGTTCTTAATTTCATTAGATATGCTCCAAGTGACGTTGCCCGTTTATGGAAATCAGGTAAGTATCTTAAGATGTCGCTAAATTGTTCTTTTGTTCGTCCTAACCAATACCAAACTATATTGTCATCTATTTGATCCATATTTTCAAAATCCAACAAAATATTGTCATTTTTTAATAACTCACAAAAGTCTTCAATATGCTTCGCTGTGAAGTTGTGGTTGACATTGTCAATATTAAATAGTTCTGTCCATTCCTGCCTAGTCAAATGCAATTCACATATGCGACAACCAGGTGGAATATAATAATTATGATCTTTAAAAAGTCTGATTCTCAGAAAAAATGGGACTACCTTTTGAGAGGTACTATTACATAAAGGGAATATGCATCTCCTATGAGTATCTGATGCTCTAGAGTAGTTTGGCAAAGTTATTGTTTCATTATGCTGTAAAATTGGATCTACTTCTGGTTCAGCTTCAGGTTCCGGGACAAGTTCAGGTACAGGATTGACAGATACAGGATTGACAGATACAGGATTGACAGATACAGGATTGACAGATACTCTATGAGCCCTTTGAAAACATCTATTGCAAATTGAATCTGATGATTGAACCTAAAACAATTAGAGAAAAATTTATTTAAAAAATTTGGTTGCACTGCGAGATTAAAATTGTTAAAAAAATGCCTTGCAATTTTTGTGATATGTTGAAAACAAGCAAAATTGTTATAAATTCTAATAACATTACCTCTCGAGGTAAAATCCAGTTTTGCACAACATCAGAAACATTGTGATCAATATCTTCAAATGAATGCCGTCTAGTTCGAGCTATTGAAACACCACATGTCAAGCAGACATGTTGATGACCGATAGTTACTGCATCTTGTGAAGCTTGTGAAGTTGTGGAAATAGTATCCACAAGTAATGTATGACAAGCATCACATATATAGTCATTTGCGGTTACCTGTAAAGCAATATATTTTTAATATAAAAGTAATATATGATATGACTTTTATTTACTACTACTGTATAGATAATTAATAAATGATTTTACCACTTGTGGTGCAACACGCTCCTGTATTTGCAACAAAATGGCATTATTATTTAAAATATGACGTCTCTGTCTGATTAAATTAATACCACAATTGGCACATCTCAACTGATTACTTGATACTCCAGATCTTGATGAGGATGGAGCTGAATACCTCTTGGCAGCTCGATCAACTTTTTGCCAGCATGGATGGCAAATAAAGTGAGATGCATGTACCTGAAATAAAAAAAAAACTTTAAGTATTTGTGATATCATCTACAGGAATATTTGTGTAAAGCAATATTAATATGTTAGCAGTATTTAAAATAGTTTACCTCCAATGGTATCAGTCTTTCTATTACTATATTTCTGATATTAGTATGATGCAGAGTGTCAGTTCTCAGTGCAACCACTTGATGAGAACGTGTCCGAGGTAGCAATGTATTGTTGCAGAGTGCACAGCTTCTACCAACATTAGCCACAGCAGCTGTTCTTATTGTTTCTTCAGCCATTGCCCAACATGTTGCACAAATGACATCATAAGATTGAACCTGAAAAATAGCTTTATAAATTAATTTTTTTTTAGCAACATGACATGTAATAATTACGAAATGCCTAAAAGTAATAATAATATAATAAAGATGTGTGAAATAAATCATTCATCGAGGTAGACGAAAATAGATTTGTGATACAGAATCACGTAAAATAAGTTCATTAGGTATAATAACTTACCACAATAGGGGCTCTCAATTGTTGTATACACTGACGAATCTGCTGATTTTCTAATATCATAGAACCACTAGCAGAGCCACAATTAACACAAAAACAATTTTCCATTTCAAGTGCGAAGTCCATTATTAATGCCAAGTATTGTTTGAGCAAATTACAAAGTCCGTTAAAAATGCAATATCGTCGAAATATCCCGAAAATAACAAATCTTAACACCTTGCAATCACAGCGAAGAAGCGCGAGCACAGATCAAGTACAAGACACAAGTAGAGAAGCGCGAGAGTTCATTCGTCGCAATTTTTACAGACAGATTAAAAATATCGAAATATCGATCTAATCGATTGAATAATTTTCTCGATTATGGATACACAATCGACTTACTTTTCTTTATTAATAATTAATTTGTATACATAGAAATAAAAAAAAATGCCTTAAAAACATTAAAATAACTTATTTTTATTGAGATAAAATAAGTTGGTAATTGTTGCCCTTAATATTTTTTTTTAATATAAATTATTACCAGATAGGAATACTTTTATCTCGGGAAACAAATGGTTCTTAATCGATTTCCCGCTTACATTACTTAGATTCATTTCGTTTGTTAATTCATTTTGTTCATTCATAAATAATAATGTATAGATACTTTTAAATATTTAACAAAATGAACAAGCAAACAAAATGACGTAATATAACAAAATTAACTTATGTTAAGTTATATTCCCAGTTCCACATTGGATCGTTCTGTATCGAACCCATTTATATTCATATAATTGTTTATAAAGAAAGTGTAATTTTATCTCATAGTAATAAGGTTTATTTTATATTTATTTAAGATATTTTTAATATTCTAGTTCTACTATACAAGTTCCATGGTTCAAGTAGATTAATATTGTCCGTAATCAATTTTTATTCAATTTTTAAGAAATCGATTAGAGTGAATACCGTGGTCAAAGAGCAACTTTAGAGATCATTTATCTCATTTTATCGATCTCTATATATTTTATGGCTTGTAAAGATTTTTTTGACATGATTAAATAATGGATATTTTTCGGAATAATCGATATCTCCATAATCGATTATCATTACTGGAATAAACAATTAATTTTCCTAAGATTTAAGAGTTAGTGATTTCCCTTTTTGTTATAATACTTTTATACTTTCAATATTGAACGCCAAGTGTCCGTTCTATTTAAATATCGATAATTATCATATAAAAATATAAAAAAAATTGTCGTGTATGCCAAATATTTTCTGGTCCATTTTAATTTTAGGGCCAAAATCATACATGACCTTTATATTCATAAGTCTCCTAACTGCTGGCACGTGTTTGTGGTCAATTTTGGTCGTTAAAATAACTTCATACTTTTTCGTGGCTCCACCGTGTCTGAAATTTCATTTACTTTTTATTACATTATATTATGCCATATAATGTCACCTAAACTATACAATTTCATCATGGCTATTTTCTACGTTTAGGTATACATATTTTAAAAAGCTAAATCACCTGTAGTATATGTAGTAAATACACATTATGTACACATATTGTGTTAATTTTATTTAAATAAGTTTCAATAGGTAATAGGTATATCGTGGATATGTATTACTACATTGAGAGTAATTAATCATTTGAACACATTTTAAACTGTGTTTTGTACGCAGACGTATTTTACAAATATCATAATATACCTACATTATAATCCCAGTAGATACAAGCTAAGGTCGAAGATGTTAATCGTTTGATCTCTTGATATTCATTGAACGTCGTCAGTTTCGTTAGAGTCGCCTACATAGATACAACTATAGGACATGCCTTGTCCGCAGTTAAACATGGAGGCCGCTTGTCCATCAGCGTCCTGAATAAATAAACTGTTATTGAAGCTAATAATATATCTCGAACTTGCTTGTACGCGCATTATCTGATTTTATTTGATTGTTTTGGAGAGTTAATTGAATAAACGACGAAGACGGTGGAGTAGATATTATATAGGTACCTACCTACTTAAAATATAAATTATTTTTATTTCAATTCAAAAGAAAAAAGCTAGTTTTGTTTTAAATGAGAAAACTTAGAACAGTAATGTTTGTAAGCACAAGAGATAAAAATATCAGAAAAGTTCCTAATTACTGAAGTAGTTGGAAATATATTACGTGTGCCCCTGTATAATTTTTATTTTTTCTGTTTAAACAAATTTTTTGGTTATACCTAGGTACACGAATTTTATTATATCATTTTAAAATGCTCGTTTAAGTTGTTAATTGATGTTCTCAGTCTCGTCTATAGACGTCGTCGCCAAGCTCATTTTCGTCTTTAAATTTAATTTTCTTAAAAATGGTATTATATATAGTTGTTACTTGGGTAGCTATTAAATATTTCTTAAGTAACAAAACAGTATTCGTTCTAGTTAGTCAGGTAAGTAGACATGTTCCGTTTCTTCCAATGCCACCATAATCAATGCCGTATATTTCAGGCTCTCATGCTTACCTAATTTAGATGCGGTTTAATGCATTTCATGTTTCAAACAAAACTTTCAGCTTTTATAAAGTGACGAAGGTCTGGCTTACCTGGGATATGAGTTAATTCATAATTTACTTATGCGGAAAGGAGAAAATTATTTTTTCAACATGAGCAGCATGCAATAACATTATTGCAACATTAATTAACGTACCTGACTTTAGTGTTTGTTTCAGCACTCGCCATTGTTTCGCGTGATAAAGCGACAAAGTTACAACTACCACAAAAAACACTATACACCCACACACGGCGAGAGTTAGAGTTGATGCTTGAATGTCCCACTCTAGATCATCACTCACTTCACCGCTGTAGTCTGTGTCCTCATAATATTCATAATCACTGGACGTCTCACTGGCGTCATTGTCTTTCTCCGTATTGAAAGGCCAAATTCGGACCTCGTATAAAGGTTGGCAAATGGTGTCCCGGTGTAATTCGCATGGATATTTGACGGCTAGGCGGCGCGGGTCGCAGCGGGTGCAGGGGATGCAGGCGCCGCGCTGCCGGTGCCACCAAGTGCGACCCCGCTCGCACGCGCCGTCGCTTGATACGGTCCCGAGCGCGAGGCTAGCGATCACCAGACACAACTTTGCTATCTCTCCTCGCATTACCTGAAAACATGTTTACTTATTGATTGTTGTCAGTCAATATTGCCCAACTGTCTATACGCAGGATAACGACGAAATATGCTTTGGTCAAGTCAAGAGGTTGTTTGATAATAATGTAAATTATATCTTTAATTTTCAGTAGGTAGTCAAATTATTAATTTTTGAATATACATATAAGTTTAAAAAAGCACCTATATCTCTGTTGGGTATAACGTAGATTTTTGTAGCGCCTTTTTTCACTCTTGCATTTAAACAATTCCAAACCTAACTTTTATAAAACCTATTTGAAGTTCAATTACTTTATCTAAATTTTTATTACCTAACTATATTTTAAATAGGTAAAATAAAATATAAAAGAAAAATAAACATTTAAAATTCAGACAAGCCACCGGTGGTTAGAGCTCCAGAGAGAGGAACCTCCTCACAATACGGCCGTGTCGAGGAGTACCTACCGCCTTCTGCATCAGGCCATAAGACCATTAGCTATAACTATACTATCGGCACAACAATTGCTGAATCCAAATACCAAATGTCGACAACCTCGTGAGCTATATCAAGATATTTTATTTGTTTATCTTTTTCACTGTTCACGAGATTCTCGTCTGAGGGATAGCGATGTTAACAATTAGGTATCGTACACCAGGTTTATTAGCGACAATAATCCTATCAGTGATGGTAGACCAGTATATTCAATTAATTATTAACGTTTTCTTGTATCTATTAAATAGTTTTAAGAGTTTTGAAACAAATTTTCATGTAATCTCTCTTTGTAAGTCGCAACTAACAACTTTCTAAAACCCTTGTAACCTTAATTTCAAACGTAACGTCTTGTGCATATAAATGTTAATCGTTGCTTACTATAGATAGGCTTCTGTAATCGTTTAATAATTGATTTTTGTTTGTTTATACAATAGAATTATAAACTTATTGTTTCGTATTACTATTTTTACTAAGTAAATTAAAAATATTCTGAAATTTATTCTGCTGACCGTACAGGAAAAATGTTGCCCACTGAGTTCAAAAGTATTATCGGAAAACCCTTTATATGATATTTTTTTTGATCTAGGAAATTTATTTATAAAGCAAAATAATTGCAAGACCTAGTGAAGGAATACGATACCTAGTATTATATCAAAATAAAACCACCGTTAGAACGCAAAAAATATTGATATAACATACCGAGGTATTAGGTATTGTATTTAAAATACATAAAAAATTACCTTAGTACTTAGATTCATGTAGTCCTCCTATGTTTCCACAAAGGTCGTTCCTCATTTCCAATATGACACTACTTTCACTAGCACATCACATCTTTCTATGAAAACGCAACATTTACAAGATAAATTATAACGTTAGTTACTGTATGAAAGCGTCACTTATAAGATACTGCTAGTCATTTTCTGAACGTTTGTTTATATCGATGTTTACACAGTGAATTATTTACAACGCGTTCGAGCGTATGACGCGTCGGCGATACACGGCGGCTGATGTCGACTGGAAGTGGTTTGTGGTGAATACAGTGGATACGTGTGGAGCAGTTAGACTCGCGCGGCCGAGATCGCTGTCTGAGACTCCCTCGTTTCAACTTTCGTCTAGATGTAATAGTCCACCCACATATTTGTCTAGTTCTAATAAAATTTTAGTGCTCCGGCCTCCGTTTGTATGCAAAAGTAGTATGTATGTATATTATTTTATAGTGCGCTATCAGTTGCCCGCGGTTTCTCTCTTGCGTTTTGTATTATCCTCATGGGCGTAGCCAGGGGGGGGGGGTTTCGGGGTTCAAACCCCCCCCCCCCCGAAACCCGACTAGTCGGCATAATATCCTTAAGATTGATTTCTTATTTTTTTTTTTTTTTTAAAATT
>DWAZ01000063.1:0-10115 GCA_018232205.1 Junonia vestina livia
GTTTTTAGCAGAAATTGCTTATTTAGATTGAGGCCTTGACCTATAAAATTGTACACGCTACACGGTAAAAACAAGAACTAGCAATTCACAATATATCAACAATTAACAATCTCACAATTTCTATTGTAATCTAACAGTTTTTACAATTTTATGATGACAATGGTTTTCAATATACTATACATGTACATCTTAGTTTTTTGATGAAAATAAGATTTATGAAGAATTGTACTCACTTGTGAGTTACATCATTTTTACTGAATGTATGTCAGTAGCTAATAATATATAGAGCAGATTACGAGAGATTGTTATTTACTTATAGTACGAGGAATAATCAATTCTTGTATGACATTATAAATTCTTGATTCACGAATTCTTATGAAGTGCATGACTGACTCGTGCAGCTAGAGAGCGTCCGCAGCGGGGACAAATGTTACGATATTCTAGTAGTCTTCCCTGGTTAAGAGACTATGGGCTTTGAGCCAAATCCCAACAAGCTTGACAAACATGGTCACTACTGCTTACCTAACATCTATCAAGAAAGCAAGCAAGGAAGCCATCGCTGTAGATAGCGTTGCCAGACGTTCGGATAAAGTCGGACATTATTTTTGTACATATTTCACCAAAATAAACGATGTTCGCATTTTTTGGTTTTTGTTAGAATATTTTGCAAACAATCGAGCGCGGGTTATTTTTTTATTTTGATTAATGACTCTTTGATTTATCAATAATAAAGTAGTTTAGTTTTCGATTTCATTCGCATTTCATTACAATTGAATGAAAATTTATAGTTATGATAAAATACTTGATTTCACATACATTTTTACTGTATCCTTTATTACTGAGATACAAAATCATCAATAATGTAGTGTCCAGCTTTTAGGTTTGGCGACTTGGTAACCCTAACTAATAGTATTAACATTATGAGTAAAAGTAAGACGTTAGTGTGCGTGTTTTGGCATGTATATAGTTGTTTGTTTGTAAGTTGTGTATAGTATTTTTTATTTTTTTTTTAATTTGTGGCGAGCGCTCATTTCTATTTTGTTCCTTTTTTTGTTTGTTCTCTTTTTTTACTACTTATTGCTATATTGCTTATGCCATATTATATCTCAGCTTATGTTACTACACCGTTTGAATGTTATTATTATTTCTTATTTTCCTTATCTTATTACTTACACACTACTTTTTCTCTGAACCTGCCCCACTCCGAATCATTGCGATTTCGCATCGACCCTCAATCGTTGTTTCCATAAGCCAAAATACCACTCAATAGTATTTCTGGTATTTACAAGGGTTCTATTATAAGCCTTCTATTTATCAATGCTAGGATTAAGCACAGGTGTAAAAAGATATGGTGTACATGCATAATCACGGTCTCCTAGTAATCGTTCATGTATTTTACCACGTTCATTAAAAATTCGTGCATCATGAGTGCTACTCTTCCACCGTGGTTGCACGGTCTTTAATTTAAAGCTTAGAATCGCAGACAACTTGGACACTGATGGAGTAATAGACCTTTCGATTTACATATGCTTCACTCATATCTCCATCAACTCTTCTTATCTTGATGTAAGTACAATCCATAGCTCCAATTACTGTAGGCTTTTAAACTATCTCATAGTTTCCTGTTGTTCCTCAAGTATTATCGGCATGTTAATAAATAAATGGCTTTTCTAGCCAGCGCTTCTGTCACATTTTTTTACAATTTTGCTTTTTAAATCATAAGTAACTACTTAATTTGACCTCTTTGTTGTGCACATCAGTAATTAGAAGTTTCACTCATTTTTACTTTATCAAATGTCCTGTGAACAATTGAATTATTAACTTACGTAATATTATAATCATAGATTCAACATTATTATACCTCACATGTGTCATACAAAGTGCTGTTATGCCCGTCAACAGTGTTGTTAGCAACATTAACTGTAGCTTCAGCTGGGACCTGTAATTTAAGCATGTACATTTTTTTATATACATTCTGTTAACCTAATCTTAACATTTATTAATTACTGAAAAAACATGTACTAAGAACTTTTGGAATTGAATCACTATCAAAATCATCTTTATTTTCTATAGTTATTTTATTTTAACAAAATCATTTGGAATATACTGCATATTTTTAAGTCTTCTGGTGAGAGTGATGATATTCGCTGCTCACCACCACCACCTATATAGCTCGTCGGTTTTGTGATAATTTTTTTTAGCAGCCATTTTAGACCGCTTCCAAAAACCTTTTGTTGTTGAATGTCTCTGGGTTTTTTACGAACTTCTTTTTACCAAGGTTCTCCAATTTCCATTCAATGACTGCTTGTTTCCAGAAAACTTTTAGCGGTCGAAATTCTGCCTAGTCCAGTGGTTGTTGGAAATGTGTGGGATTCGTTCATAGTTGTAAACTATTGTGGGTGAGGCAAGCAGTCCAGTAGCATTTCCGGTGAATCAAATTGTTATATTTTCTTTTTCTTCACCACATGCAGAGTAAAAATGTTTATCCCTTTTTTGGGAGTCAGAAGATACCAACATGGAAGTTACCAACGTCTTTGTGGGCGAAACATTTATCATTTTGTATCGCAGCCGACCGCATCTCGCTGTATACACGGGGTTGTAGAGGCGCTGAGCCACCCCTCAATCGTAAAAAAGTACATTAGATTCCCACAAAATTATCAAGAAAGATTCCATTAAAAAGAAAGGTAATAAGTTTCACAGTTTTATGTGTAAACGTGGCTATGCAATATAAACCTATGATTATATACGAAGAGGGCGCTGACAGCGGTGACAGTTCTTTGCTATAACATAATAATTAATAATTGGAGAAAAAATAATAAAACACGTAATTAGTACATATAAACTTTATTAAACTCATAAACAGTGTAATTTAAGTTTGTGAAAGTGTTATTAAAAACTAAGTGTATACAAAAGTACTGTAAATTATCATCTAAAAATCACAAAGTGACGATCAGCTGTTTTGTGTACCCACCTTATGCATATTGTAACAGCCCTTGTATGTGTTTTACACTATTTATATACTCACGCTCACAAAATTTTCTTTTAATAAACTTATAAATTAAAAAAAATAATTGAACTTCTAAGAACAAAACACGTTAACTGAATTAATATCATAAGATGGCAAATAAATGTGGGAACTGCGGGAAATTTCTAGCTGTGGCTGATACGGTAAAATGTATACGATGCTGCTTCCTATTTCATCGTGCTTGTGCCGTAAATAAAAGCCCTGATTCTAAAGCACCAAAATGGATATGCAAGGGGTGTAAGCCGAAGCCATGTTCACCAGCGCCAGTTAGTGCTCCGAGCTCCATGCGTATCATTTCATCAGGTAACCAAGATGTCGATTCCCCGATGTTGCTGACAGGTCAGGAGGACGCAGAAGTTGCCAGTTCGCTGCTTGAGCAAATCAAGTTGCTCCGTATAGAACTTGTAGCGGTGACACATGAAGTGTCTTCCTTTAGACAAGAACTCCAGTCTCTAAAAAACACAATGTCAGAAGTAGGCAAGCGGGTTGACAATGTGGAGATGCGCCTGGCTCAGCTTGAGGAGACAACGTCTTCTCCGAATAGCGATCTCTTGGGGGAAATAGCGCACTTGAAGTCCGAATTAAATAACCGGGACCAAGCCTGTCTTACAAACGATGTCGAGATAACCGGCATCACGGAACGAGCAGGAGAGAGTTTGCCGCATATTTTGGGTCTAGTAGCAAGCAAAATCGGTGTGCAAGTTGATGAGAGAGATGTTGTTTACGTCGAGCGTTCAGGCCCGCGACCTGCTTACGCGGAGAACAGCGAACGACCGAGGCCGCGTCCTATAGTGGTACGGCTAGCGCGTCGCGCGATTCGCGATCAACTACTGCGAGCGGCGCGCGTACGCCGCGGGGCGGACTCATCGGGCTTCGACTTAGATAAGGAACCGAGACGGTTCTACATTAACGAACGGCTAACACGTTCAAACCGGTTCCTTTTCCACAAAGCCAGAGAGGACGGTCGTAAGAATGGCTGGCGATATATATGGACCCGTGAGGGGCGTATATATGCAAGGCGTAACAAAGAAACAGCTGCACATAGGATACGGTCGCAGGATGACTTATTGATGGTTTTTGGACAGAAATCAATTTGAGTTTTAAATTTAACTATTTCGATATGGACTTACAGATAGTGTCTTATTTATTTGTAATTAGTTGTTATAAGTATTTCAAAATAATATTAGTTATTGATAATTTTCTGCTGCAATGTTTTGAGTATGTTTTATATTATATTTTCCTTGGATTTAAGTATGATAACTTTATCGAATACGTAACATTTAAAACAAGGTCTACAACACTACAATTTAATCTTTTTACCGTAATAATTCAAAATACATTATTTTTTGTTTACTATAATGTTAAGCTTGTTAGTGTTTATTGCTTTCAAGTTGACATTATGTATGTAATATACATATTTTATATTAAATGATTAATCAGCGACACTTAAAAGTTGGTTTTATAAATCCCGGCTCTCTTGGGACCAACCATGAGGAACTTATTGTGGCCGTGGAAAGGCACAACGTAGATATATTGGGCCTTAATGAAACATGGATAAAACCAGGCGAAGAAGGGCGTGCACCTAAAATTCCAGGTTACAGTCTGCGTCATATACCAAGGCCACCGGGGGTACGAACACGAGGTGGTGGGGTGGGATTTTATATTAGACGGGGCGTAACAGTACGTACTCTGGTTCACCCTCCCTCGTCCGTTGAGCAGATGTGGATATGTCTCAAAATTAAAGGGAAGCAAATTGTTATTGGTACGGCTTATAGACCGCCATGGTTAAGTGTGCATACCTTCTTTGACGCTCTTCATGAGTCTTTGAGTATGTTTTCCTGGCGTGATCACTTGATAATACTAGGCGATTTTAATATTAATTATCTCAATAATAATCATGTCAACTTAAATATTCTCTCAGATTTTCTGTCGTACTTTAACTTAACTCAATATGTCAATGAGCCGACGCATTTCACGACCCACAGTGAGACTCTTATTGATTTGATTTGCTCAGATACACCTATTTGTCGGTTATGGGTTGATCACATTAGTACTTTAAGTAGTCATTCATTTATTTCTTGTGAGTTTAGCATTGGTAAAGATACGTTTCATTCTAGAAAAATATGTATAAGAAACCTTAAGTCTATTGACTCGAATGAACTAGACAGACATTTGGCTTTAGTTAACTGGGATTGCATTGCTGAACTTCACAGTGTAAATGAAATGGTAGTGGAGTTCAATAAGGAAGTGCTTCGTGTTTATAATACTTTAGCCCCTATTAAATGTATTAACATCAAAGATCGTCATTACCCATGGATCACCGCTACCATTAAGATTATGATGAAACTGCGTGATAATGCTCACACAAGAGCACGGAAAAGTAAAAGTGATGCCCATCTCAATTATTATAAAGAACTGAAGAGTTATGTGTATCGTTCAATAGAAAATGAAAAAAAAGCGTACTTTGATTTTTATGTGAATAAAAATTTAAAAAATTCGCGCCTTTTATGGACACATATTAAATATAATGTTAACATTAATAAAAAATGTGATGTGACGCTGCCGGATTATTTACGTGACCCCGGCAAATTGAATACTTTTTTCCTAACAGTTCCTGGCAGAAATGATGCTCTGCAATCCGATATTGATTATTTTCTAACACATAAATTTGGAGATACAGTTTTTAATATAAATACAGTTACGGATACTGAGATATTTAAACATATCAAATCATTACATACCAACGCCATTGGGTCTGATGGTATCTCGCTTGACATGTTATTGCCCACGCTCCCCCATTCAATTAAATTGATAACAAAAATGATAAACAAATCAATAACTACGGGTATATTTCCAGAACAATGGCGTAAGGCTATTATTAAACCCATACCAAAGAATAACAACCCTGTAGAACTAAAAGACTTGCGTCCTATAAGCATACTGCCCTGTTTATCTAAAATACTTGAAAAAGTAGTTTGCCTTCAACTACAGAACTACCTTGAAGTTAATAATATTTTGCCTACCGAACAATCTGGCTTTCGCAAAAAAAGAAGTACTACAACTGCCTTGGCTAATGTGGTCGACGATATCCTTTCTGCTCAGGACAGGGGGGAGGCTACTATCCTTGTGCTTCTTGATTATTCGCGAGCCTTTGATACCATAAATACCGCACTATTACTCTCAAAATTAACGTACTACGGCTTTAGCTCTGTATCTGTGGAATGGTTTAAGAGTTATATGTCCAATCGCACTCAGTACGTAGAAATAGGATTAGAGGACGGTAATATTAACAAATCTGACTGTAGCCAAGTTAATAGGGGTGTTCCCCAGGGGTCCATTTTGGGTCCCATACTCTTTATAATCTACATAGCAGATATAGTAAATCAAATAGAAAATTGTAAGTTTCAAATGTACGCTGATGACATACAATTATATATATCGTTTAAGCCAAATGATATCAGTTTAGCCTTAGAAAAACTTGGACAGGATTTAGATCGTATTTGCAATTGGTCAGAGTCAAACACTTTAAGTATAAATGCTAGCAAGACAAAATATATGTTTTTCGGCACTGATCGTCAAATGCGATTAATTAATGACTATAATCCTGAAGTGAAAATAAGAGGCGAATGTATTGAGAGGGTAACAGAGGCTCGTAATTTGGGTGTTCTTATGGATGAAAGGCTTCGCTTCGAAAAACATATTCATAACATATCCAAAAACTGTTTTTACAGATTAAAAGTACTCTATCGTATACGAGACTCAATTACGACTAACGTCCGTATTAAGCTATGTGAGTCCTTAGTTCTGTCTAAATTCAATTACGCGGATGCAGTCATAGGTCCCCGTCTGCTTGCACGTACTAAAAACGTTGTACAGCGCGTGCAGAATGCATGCGCGCGTTATTGCTTTAATATTCCACCTCGTACACATGTTACGCCATTTCTAAATAATGCCAATATTTTAAAAATGGATTATCGTAGACAGTTACATTTTGCAACGTTACTTTTTGGTGTTATTAAATATCACATTCCACCTTACCTATACCACAAATTACAATGGCTAAAAAGAAATAGTAGTGAACACGTCACGCGAGCGTCGCTGTTTAGGCTTAGAATGCCGGCACACAGAACAGCAGCCTTCCGAGGCAGCTTCAAGTACTGCGCCACCAAGTGCTGGAATGATCTTCCACCTCCTTTTCGTGACCTGAAATCGATATTAACATTTAAATTAAAATTTAAACAATACCTGTTGCTTAAACAAAAGAGTGAGTAGTTTCATAATTATACATTAGTTACATAAGATAATTTAAGTATAAGCTTATACATAATTATGTTTATGTGTATAGTATGCGTTTAGCGTCAATAGTTTAATAATGGCACTAGCATTGTCTTTTTAAAAAAATCATCACATCGTAATAAAAATCATCTAGTTTAAGTATAAAATTGCACTAAATAAAACTGCTTTAGCGGCGTATTCCTCGCGGTGTGATTGTCGCCAAGTGCAATAATAATATATTTACGGCGGAGGCGGACCAATTTATTTCATTCTGCCGCTGACTCGTTCCGGTCCGGAATTTTTACAAATAATCCCTTGAGATTCGTTACAAAGAGTTTCATTTGCATCTTGTCGGTGATGGAGATCCCTAAACTCGGAGCTATTAAACTTAAGGGTTTCAACTATTTCGTTATCGTCTGCTATAACACTCAAATCATCTTTGAATATTACAATCGCTTTTTTTATAAAAACACCAGTCGAAAAACGGATGTTTGTGCAACTGTATTGATTACTAGATAATAGGTGATAAACTTGACTTGAAATTTTAGCAAAGACAGGAGTGAATAAGAATAAAATTGATTGCACTTATCGTATACGTAAACCGTTCAAAACTAGTAAGCTGGAAATCTGTTATGGATAGATAGGTTCTCGTAGATTTTCTGCGAGTGCGGTTTTCGCGTGACGTGTGGTCGGGAAGTCTTGAACATTGAAATAATTAAGAAAATCTTTAATTTAGTTGTCTGTTTAATCAAATTTAATTCGTTAAAGCAAAAAAATGTTTTTTAAACTTAACAAGCTAAGCTCATGGCCGCACAGCTCCTTACGTCAGATTTATTAAGGCAATTAAACTTGGCGCAAGTTGACAGTTTTTTCTTTGTTTCGTACAGTTTAATGAGCGTCCGGAGCCGTTCCGTATTAAATTCCTACCATCTAATAATGGGTTTACTCCGTTATTCCTACTATAATTACCTGCTTTCACGGAATTGTTGAATAATTTCCTGGTAATTCTGAGTTTTAAGGTTATTTTTGTTTTGCGAAAAGTATGCACGGAATTTTAGTTCTAGGCTTTTGATAGATTTAATTAATATTTGGGATCTGATTTAGTTCTTTGAATTGATTTGATAACAATTAGATATAGGAAAACGATGAAAATAAAATTTTGATATGTTGAATACTTCTGGAAATAATATGTGTACAAAATTGTATAAAACTTATCTCCTTCATTAGTATATTAGGTACATAGATATAATCGTATTTACTTATATTGTACTAGTTTTTCAATGCTTTTACATTACATGTATTGTAAAGATTTAGTACCTTTACGGCCCACTTCTGGGCTTAAACCACTGATTCTATTAAGAATAGTTACAGCACATAATAGTAGCTTTTTTATATTAATATAACATTTCAGAAATTATATAAATCTTAATGTTTCTTATTTCTTTCAACACAATATCTTTCTTATCACAACAACAACAAAATATCTTTACGCTATTCAATGTCTAAAACATAAATCCCTTCAATGGAAACGATAACTTATCCTATTACTTCAATTACTTCGATTTCTTTATAAACTATTCCGGCTCGAATTCATTTGTAGTCGAGAGAATAAGGTTTCTAAGGAACCCTCGGTCAGTAGTTGACGAGTGTTCGCAACTCGTCGAGAAAGTTCCACCATTGACAAGTCAGCGTCTCGTTACGATCATTCTGGAATTCTATTTCTCTCGTTATATTGGAAAATCGAAATTCTAAACGTCTTCTTGGTTTGTGGTGTTGAAACACGATGACTTTAAACGCACATGCATCCTGTAATTACGTTGTATTTAGGCAACTAGGTAGGCAACGCATTTGCTTCTATGGTGATGATTGAAGGGGATAAGTTGAGTGTTGAGAAACCTTAAGAAATAAATATGTGACTATTTTATAAAATCTATTTTATGTATTTAAACTTTGTATAATTCATTGTAATCCTGATTATATTAAATTCGTCGGAATTACTATAGGTACGCTACATTTTATGAAAGCTTTTTGTATTAAATTGGAAAAAAAATTGATGAAACTTTACAGTACTATAGTAATTATACTTTGGTATGATACATAAAAAAATAAATATACGCAAACAAGATACAGGCGGTTTGTAGTTGTCTAATAATCAACAAAGTAGTAGGCGAGTAGCATATAGTTCGTTATGTTTTAACCAAACCGCGCGTCCTACAAAACCCGTGTGGTACCGCCCTAACGTCGTCCTTTACAAGCCCTAAACAATCTTCAACAAACTTTCCTCTCCAGCCGAGTTCGGGACCCTCTCAAATTAAAAAGTTACAAGTGTGCGTAATCCGCTTACTTAACATAATCAAATCAATTATGCAGGCACTTTTATTTTAAGATTTTCTCGACTTTCGACTTTTCGAATTTTATTGTCTTGAGGTTTTATTTAAGTACTTGGGTAAAATATTTTTGAACCTTTTTTATTTTATTTTAGCATTAATTGATATTATTATGTAAATTAAGTTAAATATTTAGAAATTCTGTTGAAATAAAAGTCTCACATACTTATGAACTCTACAAGATATCGTCGAATGACAATCGCTATATATAGTTATAAGTATATCGTTACTTTATTTTTATATAAATACTCATACAGGTGACTCACATGGCGGGACGAACTATAAGTTTATCTTTAAGCTGTCCTCCTGACTTCGTTTGTCGTATGGGACAGTACGTGTTGATGCAGTGCTTGGAGCTCTCCGTGATGGAGTGGCATCCTTTCACTGTGGTTGAGGTGAGTTAAATTATAAACCAATTTATCTATGAC
>DWAZ01000064.1:0-10109 GCA_018232205.1 Junonia vestina livia
AATTCTAAAAACATATTATTCTTTCAGCATTAGAGACCGCACGCGCAGAAGCCAACAAATACCGAGACGAGGCGGAGGCTGCGAAACGAGAGGTCGCAAAGCTTCGAGCGCAGCGCGACCAGCTACAAGCTCACGTGGAAAAGCTCGCCGCTCCTACTAAGGTTTACTTTATATATTTTTAAAAATATATCCATGATTGATTTGACTGATGTCCTTTAATTTAAACTGCATAAATTACTAATCTAGAACCGATACTAAAAATAAATTGAATTGAAATAGTAGTTTAGTCTCTCTCTAATGTGATTCGAGTCACTCGACATTCGACTTCTACTGGAACCCGAGTGATGTCACTCGAGTCATAAAATCCTACTTAATTCGCATTAATGACTCAAGATTATTTCAAAGTTTTTGCTCAGTTTGAAGTTTGAAAATAGGATGCGTAAAACGAATGAAAATACTACTAATACCTAGTTTTATTTAATGATCATCTGCCACTTTAACCCTGTATATTTAGAATTAATTTTTACCAATACAAATAAACAACATTATTACTGTTCTTATAGATTAGAATATTAGAGTGGAATAGTGTCAGGTTATTGAATAGGATTTCAATTATTTTTACTGAAGTTGAATGGAAATAGTTAAGTAAAAAATAATATTATTAACAGGTCCTTCACTTGGCTGATAACCCAGCTGCAGCTGCACAAAAACAGATGCAAATGGATTTGGAGTCGGCACAGGAAGAGGTAAGGACCATCTTTTATAAATTCATGTTATGTTAAATTATTATCATTATTTTATTATATACTTTCCTATTTGACCTTTAACACATCCTAAATAATTTCACTCTGTATAGGCAGACAATAATAATAATATCATTTACTATTTTATATGTTATTTATTTTTAAATCTATAGATTAAAAAGTTGAAAGCTGCTCTTCGTGAGGGCGGATCTCGTGCGTGTCCTGAAGAAATGCAACAGTTGAAAACTCAGTTAGAAAATAGTCGCATTAAATTGCAAAGGTAACATATTTCTGTATAAAAATTACAACTGTAAATCATATATTAATATACTGTTTTCGTTAAATTTAATGCAAAATAATTTTAATATTTTTCAGGATGAAAGAAGAATTTACTTCTTCAGCTCAAGAGTACCGGGATGTTTGTTACATGCTTCTCGGTTACAAAATAGATAGGACTGGTCATAAGAATTATAGGTAAGTTTTTAACTAAGAGCCTAACTAAGATATTTCTGAATATATACATATTGACTGGGGCGTTACCAGTCACAATAATTAGTTTTTCAACATCATGAATGAATTATAGCTGCATGGTTTCATATTAATAGTACCCAAAACTAAAGTATCAACAATATAAAGTTAAATAAATCAAAATAAATATTTAAATCATTGAATTCTTAAATGTTATATTTATGCCCAGCAGTGGGATATGTACAGGCTGTGTTACGTTACTTTTTTTTCCAGAATATCAAACATGTACGCGGAGTCGTCTGACGAATACCTAACGTTCACTCTCTGTGACGATGGCATAGAGATGGTCCACACAGACTACTCCACATCGCTCGGAGAACTAGTGGAACTCCACCTACACCATCACCGTTCCATACCAGTGTTCCTCAGTGCTCTCACCATGGAGCTGTTCACTAGGACCACCATGCAGCAAGAACAAGAGTGTTAAGTGATAAGTTAAGGGGGCATATCTTGTGGGAAAAGTGTTCTGGAATATGTGTTGAATTAAGGTAGTTGATGGGAGTGGGTAAAAGTTGACGATTAAGTTGAATGAATATCATTTATTGGGATACAAATAATTGAACTTGATTTTTATAAAAAATAAAATTTCAAACTTTAGATTTACCAGTCTACCTGTCTATCTGTGACCACAAACTCTGTGAAGTGCTCGAAACGTCGGGACGATAAAAATATTTAATATACGTAGTTTTAAATCCGTTAAAAAAGTTTTATTTCGATGTATCAATCTTGTTTATGTAACGATAACTGTAAAAAGACATAGGGGATTAACATTTTTGTTTCTCTTAGCATAACATCACTGCATTGTCAACAACCAATTTCAGACTACCCTTTCGCAACTCTAACTACACATTTCAAGTATTTCAGTGGACACTTGTGACAATGTCCTTTTGAGATGGCCCTCCTTATCACTACTTCCTATTATAAAGTGCAGTGTAGATAAGAGAATAAGTGAATAAATCGTGGATTAGTGAAAATCGGTGTGAATTTGGATAATATATTGGTTATGTTGGTTGTGGGCCGATCTGTACCTCTGTGGTTGAACAGAATGGTGCCAAGCTTATAATTATAATCTTTAAGTACGATACTTAGAATAATATGCTTGAACATAAGCAATTTTCTTTCATGTTTGTCAAGTATTAAGGTATTACTTTAATTTGGTGTCCTAAATATAAAGATGTAAATAACTAAATATGCTTTATACGTTTTTTTAAAACTATTCCTATGTATTCATAAAATCTTATATTGGAATTAATGATAACATATCATCTCAAATAATTATTTAAATGAAAGGGCATCACATAATGACTGTCTATAAAGCATAAAAATTAACAAATGTTGCAATGAAAATTTCTTGATTGATGAGACAATTTGTGACATACTAAGAAAAGGATTTATTTTGTGCTCTTAAAATATAATCTAAAAATCTGACATGTATAATTTTTTCATTTCCTAGTATGATAAAAAATTTTGTGAAACTTTTATTCCAATAAAAGTTTGTGTGGTACCTAGTAAAAATATTCAAAATGGTATAACGATAATAAAACAAAAACATTGTTTTGTAAATTTATATTGAAGAAAATCTCATGTTTTCTTATGAAATTATAAGAATGTTCATAATTAAGCTTTTTATTTTTCTACTTTTTAAGTAAGTATTTTTAGTTTAAGTTGAGGTATTTCAGTTAAAATAGATAACTGAATAGAATATCTAGGTATCTTTTGTTTTTTGTTTCTGAATGGTTAGTATATTTAGATATTTTTTACTGTGGCACATACTAATAATACCTATGGCAATTTGTGCATAGGTACTCATATATATAGAACTGAGTAAATTTGGTGATTGTTGATTATTTATTGTTTTTAGTCGAACGAATAAGTAAAATCGTTCTTTAAGTTGAGGTATTTCGGCAAAAAAAGGACTGAATAGAATAGGTATCTTTTGTTTTTTGTTTCTGAATGATAAGTATTTAGATATTTTTTACTGCGGCAGTTACTAATAATATGGCAATTTGTGTATAGGTAATCATAAGCAAACATATATAGAATTGAGTTAATTTTTGCACACAAATTATAAAGTCATGCCTGGAAGACGTCGTCGTTCGAACATAGGTCGTAGTACAGCGAATGCCAGAAGATTACGTTCAGCAAGAGATGAAGAATCGTCAACGGAACGTGAGGCTCGACTCAGTCAGCTTCGGGATAATTATAGAGCTGAGAGAGAGAGAGAGAATCTTCAGCAGAGCGTGAGATTCGCCGCCGTCGGGATCGAGATAGGCATACAGTGCAGAGGGACAGAGAATCGTCAGTTGAGCGTGAGGCTCGACTCAGTCAGCTTCGGGATAGACGTAGAGCTGAGAGAGAAACAGAATCGTCAGTTGAGCGTGAGGCTCGACTCAGTCAGCTTCGGGATAGACGTAGAGCTGAGAGAGAGACAGAATTGTCAGTGGAGCGTGAGGCTCGACTCAGTCAGCTTCGGGACAGATATAGAGCTGAGAGAGAGAGAGAATCTTCATTAGAGCGTGAGGTTCGCCGCAGCCGAGACAGGGATAGACATCGAATACAGAGAGCCAGAGAATCATCAGCACGAGTTACTAATTCGTGGGTAGATAAGGAAAATTCTGCCATGAATTACGATCCTTCGATTTCTTACAAGGACGATCGTATAGTATCAATAGGTACTATGTCAGTAGTGTGTGAACATTGCTTGGCGTTGAAATTCAAGGACGAATCGAAAGGCATGTGTTGCTTACAAGGAAAAGTCAAATTAGAAGAAATTCTCCCTCCACCTGAACCACTTTACTCTCTTCTTACGGGTGATCATCAAAAATCAAAACAATTCATGCGAAATATACGCCGTTATAATAACGCATTTCAAATGACCTCTTTTAAGAGTAAGCAAGTCGTTGAGCGTGGGTTTATGCCTACATTTAAAATTCAAGGGCAAGTGTACCACTTAGCTGGGAGCTTGCTACCACTTCGACCCGATGATCACAAATTTCTGCAAATATATTTTATCGCAGATCCAGATACACAAGCATCTACGCGGTGCTCAAGTGTTGCACAGCCAATTGATACAGGTTTGATTAGATCTCTCCAAGATATGTTACATTCTCATAATTGCTACATACAGTCTTTCAAAACTGCGATTGAGAGTGTTCCAGCAGATACTCCTGACTTTAATGTCGTAATCCATGCAAATAAAGCTCCTGTTGGAGAACACAGAGGACGATACAATGCGCCTTCCACGAGTGAAGTAGCAGTGGTGATAGCTGGGCAGCAATTTGACAAAAGAGATATTGTATTGCATAGTCGTGATGATAATTTGCAAAAAATTTCAGAGTTACACAGATCTTATGACAGCCTACAATATCCTTTGATGCTATGTCGTGGAGAAGATGGTTATGCCATTAATGTTTCTCAAGTTGACCCAATCAGTGGTACACCTCTCCGTAAAACAGTGTCATGTATGAACTACTATTGCTACCGTATAATGACAAGACGTAACAATTTCAACACTTTGCTTAGATATGGAATGTTAACAAACCAGTACTTGGTAGATCAATATGCGAAAATTGAATCTGAGAGATTGGCCTACATCCGTAATAATCAAACTAAATTGAGAGCTGAAAATTACGTTCATCTTCAGGATGCTTTACAGGCGAATGAACATCACAACGGCGTTGGGCAGTTGGTTATACTACCTTCATCATTCACAGGTGGACCTCGATATTTACACGAAAAATCACAAGACGCCATGACTTACGTCAGAAATTACGGCAAACCTGATTTATTTATAACTGCAACATGTAATCCGAATTGGCCGGAAATAAAAGAAAATATTAACCCCAATTTAACTCCACAAGACAGATACGATATAGTTAACAGAGTCTTCCATTTAAAAGTACAGAAGCTCCTGCACCTCATTAACAAGTGTCATATATTCGGTCCCGTGCGCTGTCATATGTATACAATAGAATGGCAGAAACGTGGCTTGCCACATGTACACCTGTTGGTGTGGTTAGTGAACAAAATTCGACCAAACCAAATTGACAGGGTTATATCAGCTGAATTACCGGATAAAGATGAAGATCCTATCCTGTACGAAATCGTAAAGAAACATATGGTGCACGGCCCTTGCGGGACTTTAAACCCGCATTCTCCATGTATGCGAGATTCTAAATGCAGCAAAAAATTTCCGAAGCCGTTCCAAACTCAAACAAGTACTAGCGATGACGGATATCCCAAATATCGTCGACGATCGCCAGAACAGGGTGGGCAAAATGCTACCGTCCGAAACTGTGATATTGATAACCGATGGATTGTTCCCTATAATCCGCTCCTTTTGAAAATTTTTGATGCTCACATCAACGTAGAGTTGTGCAATTCGATAAAGTCAATCCAATATGTTACTAAGTACATTAACAAAGGCAGTGATCAAGCCACTTTCAGCATACAATCACCAAATGAAGTGGAAAAATATCAGTCTGGACGTTACATCTGCAGCTCTGAAGCTGTATGGAGGATTTTATCATTCGAAGTGCACGACCGGGCTCCCACAATTGTTCACCTTGCAGTTCATTTAGAGAATGGACAAAGGGTGTATTTCACTGAGAACAATATACAAGAAGTTGTTAATAACCCGCGGGATACAACATTGACAGCATTCTTCAAGTTATGTGCTCAAGATGATTTCGCGAAAACACTGACATATGACAGAGTTCCAAGTTACTATACATGGAACCAGAGCTCTAAAACTTTTCAACGGCGAAAACAAGGTACTGCGGTTGATGGTTTTCCCGGAGTAAAAAAAACGGATGCTCTTGGCAGAGTCTACGTGATTCATCCCAACAACAGCGAATGCTTTTATCTGAGAATGTTACTGCATATTGTAAAAGGCCCGACATCCTTTGCACACCTAAGAACTGTACAAGGTGTTGTTCACAATACTTATCAAGCAGCATGCAAAGCTATGGGGCTCTTGGAAGACGATTCTCAGTGGGAAAACACATTATTAGAAGCAGCTGTTTGTAGTTCAGCTACATCATTAAGATATTTATTTGCCATCATAGTAGCGTTTTGTCAAGTAACTGATTCTGTTAATCTATGGAATAAGTTTCAAGAAAATATGGCCAGTGATATTCTCATTCGGCGACGGCGAGAGTTAAACTCAGATGATGTGCAATATGATCAAAACATGTTTGACGAAGCATTATTTAAATTGAATAAAGTAGTGCAATTACTTTCGGGTAAATCGATCAAGGATTTTGGGCTGCCGATGCCAGCTAATACTACTAACTCAGATTTAACTAACAGTGCCGAATACACAAGAGAAACATCATACGATCAAACGAGACTTTTACAAGATATAGCTCAAGATGAGCCACGATTAAACATCGATCAGAAAAAAGTATTTACTGCATTACTATCAACAATTCAGAACAATGAAGGGAAAATGTTTTTCCTTGATGCCCCAGGAGGTACAGGAAAAACATTTTTAATCAATCTGCTTTTAAAAAAAGTAAGATCTACCGGAAAAATTGCGTTGGCTGTTGCGTCATCCGGTATTGCCGCTACGCTTTTGGAAGGAGGCCGAACCGCACATTCTACATTCAAACTTCCGCTGAAAATCGCCACCGATGATAATAACAGCGTCTGTAGTGTTTCTAAACAGAGCAACACAGGAAAATTGATGAGGGACTGCTCATTAATAGTCTGGGACGAAGCTACTATGTCAAACAAAGCGTCTGTGGAAGCTCTGGATAGGACAATGCGCGATTTGCGCAACGTAAATTCACCTATGGGTGGATGTACAATTCTGTTCTCAGGAGATTTCCGTCAAATCCTACCAGTTGTGACTCGAGGAACACGTGCTGACGAAATAAATGCTTCCCTAAAAAGATCCAACCTTTGGCCACATGTCAATAAATTAGAGCTTAAAACTAATATGAGGGTTTCGTCATATTCACGTGAGAACAGGCTATTTCCAGAGCTACTGCTAAAAGTTGGCAATGGAGAGTTAACACAAAGTGAGGGAAGGATTAACCTAGAAAACCTTTGTGTTTTGATAGACAATATCCAAGAGTTAGTCAACAATGTCTATCCTGACATTGATAACATAAGTTCTAAGACAATATCTTGGTTTAAAGAAAGAGCGATTCTGTCACCAACTAACGAACAGGTAGATAAGTTAAATAACTTGATTCTTTCAAAGATTGATGCGCCGACGAAAATATACTACTCGGTCGATACTGTTATCGATTTGGAAGAAGCTGTTCATTTTCCTACAGAATTTTTAAATTCTTTGAACCCGTCTGGACTCCCTCCTCACAAAATGGTGCTGAAAGTAGGTTGTCCTGTTATTTTACTTAGAAACCTGAATCCACCTAAACTTTGCAATGGCACGCGTTTGCTGGTAAAATCTCTGAAAACTTTCATAATAGAGTGCACAATACTCACAGGATGTGGTACCGGAGAAGATGTATTGATTCCCCGAATCCCTCTGATACCATCGGATTTACCCTTCCAATTTAAACGTTTACAGTTTCCGGTAAAGACATCTTTTGCAATGACCATTAATAAATCACAGGGTCAAACCTTCAACGTTGCAGGCTTAGATTTGAGCGTTGACTGTTTTTCACATGGCCAACTGTATGTCGCTCTTTCAAGAGTAACCTCTAGAGAAAACATGTTTGTATTGTCTAATGACAAGAAAGCTGTGAACGTTGTATATAAAGATATTCTGTAATATATTAATTATTGTTGTAAAATAAATAGGTAAAAATGTAAAAAAAAGTAAAAATGTAAAAAAAAGTAAAAATGTTAAAAAATTGTAAAAATGTAAAAAAAAAGTAAAAATGTAAAAAAAAGTGAAAATATTGTGTATAAAAGATATTCCAAAGATAAGGAAAGGGGAATTGTTTTAAGTACTCCAAAAACGCGTGCGGGCTACGGGCAGTAAATGAATAAATCAAATCTACTGGATTGATTTTATCATTTTTTCAGTGAGTTACATATTTTAAACCCGTGCAAAGCCGGAGCGGGCCGCTATGTTTTTTTATAAACAACGTTCACAGTTTTTCTGTAGCGTATTTAGTATATCAGCATTGCACCCGTGCGAAGCCGGGGCGGGTCGCTAGTATTTTTATATTTCCAAAACACTCTAAGAATACTTAATTTTTTGTAGTAAAATATAGCCGACTTTAGGTACAATTTCTTAAATTAATTACTAAATATTCTTCACACCACTTTTCAGTCTTATGGGTGGCTTATTGTCCTGAGTAAAATATTTAATTTCAAAAGTAGTATCCAGATAAGTCTACAACATCCACAAACATACTTTTCAAAGTCCCTTAAAAATACTACTATCACAGAAAAATGCGCAGTTATAGAACTCTGTTGTAAGCGAAAAATCCTATCGAGGTATCCAATTTAAACGTCTTAGAACTATTCGAAGTCCAGTTTCTGAATCTAAAGAAATACAATTAACAATTGTGAAATAGTTTTAAGAAAATGTTTGAAATTGCCTTCGCGTCAATGTTTTGTATTTTAGTGAACAACACTTATGGTAAGGGCAAATAATTCTGATGTATTCTAAAAAACAGATTAATCTATTAATAAAATAGCGTCGGAAATTTTTTATGTTGTTCTGAGAAAAAATGTCCATTATTTGTAAGAATACAAAGAAATGGAGCGACAGACAGACATAAAACGTTCAAGTTATCCTACTTGTCGTGTTCCTATTTGTAATTCTTGTGACTTCACGAACTCCAAAAAAGAAAGTTATTATTATATGTTTTGTATGCTCGTAGACTCCTTAGTTTATCATTTATGAAAATATTTTGAAAATTCTTTTTTATATTAATTTAATTATCAATACTCGATTATTAATTTTTTATTTTCAAAAGAACTCAATAAGTACAACATTCAAGAAAACAAAATACCGTATTTTTGTTGATGTCGGTTGATTACTCTTTTTGATAAAAAAAGAACTACCTAAACGATTATCTCAATACATACATCGGATTTAAAATTGGCCGCGAAATACTGGAATCAAGAACAATAAATTCTCGTATTGGAGATTGCAGGAAAAACATTGTGAACTTATTAAATTTATTTCTATTTCATTGTAAAAGCGACCGAGTTTATTGGAAGATTATTGTATAACTCCAATTTCTGTTTGTAACTATTGTGGTAGTGTGTTAGGGAGACTTGACAAAATTAACATCATGACCAAATTATCAAAATAATTTAACTCAAACATAAAGCCATTGATTTTTTTTATAATATCTATAGAATTAAAAACTACTCTTATGACTTTTTAAAAGAATGGGTAATTATTTACAGCCTGAAATGGTAATTACCTGTTGTAATCGAGAATTAGACATTTTCAATTGAAAAAGATGTGATTTAGGGCTATACAAAAAGTCATAAAAACACCTCATACTATTTATTACGTAAATAAAAGCATTTAAAAAGTGACCAACATTTTTTAAAAGTTTACAATAATTATAGTTTTATAATATGTATTTGTTTACAATAGAATAACAATACTAATATTTTTGAGTATGTACCAAAAATCCGAAACCACTGAGGGTTATTTTAGTATGATAAACTTGGTCCATAAAACGCTGGACCTGAAAACAAACAATAAATTAGGATATCTATAATATGTTAAATTCTGTGTTTTTACAGAAATTTTAATGTGTAAAAAAAAAAGTAAAATTTTTTAGGGTTCCGTAGTCAAAACGGAACCCTTATAGTTTCTCCATGTCCGTCTGTCTGTCTGTCTGTCCGCGGCTTTGCTCCGAGGTCCTTAATACTAGAAAGCTGAAATTCGGCATG
>DWAZ01000065.1:0-10101 GCA_018232205.1 Junonia vestina livia
AAAAGAAATATGATACTATTGATCAAGAAACGTGTTAAATTAATGACTTGGTATAATCAGAATACAAATCTTTATTATAAAAACAAGTTAGAATGCTACGAACTTAAAATAATAAAAGTAGGTATAATTCGCAATCCAAATTATTTTGTTTACTCGTACACTTTTTACATAACAACATTTTAAAAATTATAACTTTAGTAACAAAGCAAATAGTAACACAGAAAGGGAATAATACTACAAACGCAACGTAGAAGTCATCGCGGAGTTGCAGACTCCACAGAACCTTGGTTTACCTAAGCAGTGGTCTTGTAAACACGATTTTAGTTCTATTGTGCCTCTATCAAAGCAAAATATCCATATCTAAGCGATTACTAATCAATGGTAAATGCAGTGACATTAGAATAAATTACACGCAAACGAAGTTTTACATGGAGTTCTAGTATTCACAAAATGGAACACGAATAAATTTAAATATCTAACCGCGCTTAAATCAAGCTCGTGCCGCGTAAACGCACTGTATTAATTTCAATCGAGAAGATCAGATCGAGAAATGTATCGATATGGAATCGATTCAGCGAGTCGTTTTTAATAAGGCTCTGGTTAAGTTGACGAACGTGTGAATGAGTTTTATTGCCTTATCCGTTTCGGTACAACCTGAGAGGTATTGGAACGTCCCTTAATGATTTACTAAAGCGCCGACCGTTAGAGCTGTACGTAAAACATCGATTTTACAAGCGATTAAGGTAGATGAAAATGAAAGCACGCAAATGTGCGCATTTACACTACAACATTAGGTTTGAGCGGGTATCGATATCTTCGGATAAATCGAATATATATTTAAATTATCCAATAAAAAATAATGAAGATTCTAATTGCGGATTTATGGCCGTATAGGGGCGACCTACACGCACAGTCGGCCATTCATTGCGTATAAGGAGCGGGCAGCGTGTTCGCGCGACACTCAACATACAACGGTGTCGCGCTACCGTATAATCGCGTCGCACCTTGATATACGACGACCTTTTTCAGACTACCTTCGGAATGTGTCGCCTTCTGTTCGCTATGTTGCATCTTCTTGATACCACTGTGTGTAAAGACATTTGAAATCAATATTCAAAATTATTACTAATTTGTACCTATAACTGTAAAATGTGTTTACAGCATTTGTTTTTACACACAAAACTTTTAACCTTTTTTTACCATAGTTTAAACTTTTTGTACCATATTTACGGTTATCATTGTCTTTTCTTAAGATCTTTTTTACACATCAGTGAATCAATGTTCATAATAGAAACATCCGCCTAAATCTTAATTCGTATTCACATTTAGTTTTTGTCAATACTTTTTTTTAAAACTATTAAACGAAGTGCATATGCATAAAAACTGCGATTGAATCACTCAGAATCTTTACAAACATCACTTATGTTGTTGATATTTATCAAGTCATAGAAACAAAGTATCGTTTAAAATAAATTACATTGCATAAAATAATAATAAGTCGGTGCTAAACGGAATCCGGAACCTGGCAACGGTCGTATAAGCAAATAAATCAAAGGTAAGACCATATTTAACCGGAATTAGCTACTGAAAATAGTAAATCTACAAATAATTTTGTTGTTCTTTTAAAAATAGTATGTATGTAACTTATTTTCTACCTTAAGTAGGTACAGAAACAACGTAATTTAATCTTAACAAATTGTTTACAAAAATAAAAGTTGGAAATATCTCGAACTAACGAGATAAAATAATGTGGTATAACTTTGGAGTACAATAAAAAACGTACTCAAAACATCATTGACTAATTGGACTTAGATTAGAATAAAAAATAATGTAGGTAATACATCTTTAAAGATCATTTAAAAATTCATTGAATAAGGAAAGTAAGTATAAGGTTGTTGTATAAATTCTTTCGAAAATATTACGTCTCTTAAACCAAAAACTTTCATAATAACTGACTAACTCAACGGTTAGGTTACCAGAAATATAGTTGCAAAATGGAAGATTAGATTAACAGTTAACATAATATAAACATTATTCAGCGTTACGAATTCATTAGGATAATTGAGAGTGTTCTTTATTAATTCTTTACCTACGCAATTTATTAGCTGCCCTGGTTTCCGGTTGCGGAGGTCAAACGACAGTCACTATTGAAGGCACGCCATTAATGTAGATTCGTTTCATAATTTCATGCTAGCTATGTACCAGTTCTTATATGAACTTTATTTGAAGCAAATTCAACCCATACAACAAACATTTATTATACTATAGTCATTTTTTATATATTAATTTTTCCATCCCTATTCAAAAGTGAACAAAATTAAGGAAAATGAGCAAAACAAAACAAAAAATTCGCTAAATGATTTCCAGAAGTTTCTAAGGTTGCATTATTTGTTCCCATTGTCTTATGGCAACATGTTCCTCAACTGAATTTGCAAATTTTCTAAGTAAACAAACATTGTTACTGTATCGTGACGAAGATTTTGAGTGTCGGGTCCTGTGACCAAGTTCGTGACTTAGTTTTTGAATATATCACTTTTACTGTTAAATTTACTGACTCGAATCACGTTTTTCGTTTAAATCAGGCATTGTTGGTAATCCTCCGCGCGACATATGAGCAAACGTAAATAACAAACACAATAAGTAAAATAGAGTAATTGAAAAATGATTGGCTTTGCACATTCAAAATGGAACACCTGAAGAGACAATCTAATTCCAATGTATTTCGTATATAGATATACATATACCAACTTTATAAAAAAAAATACTGAATAATTCACATATTCGCAAACAGTATTGCGTAGGATACTCAGTAATTACATTAAACAATCGTTTGATAACCATGAGCTATAATCTGTCATAATCTTCTTGTAATTATATTGGCGTACACACTCTCTGTCGACAACTCTTGGCTCCAAACTGAATGATGTAGGCTTACTTTTATTAAATTAACAAAATTTTACAATTCGTAGAAATTTTAAATAGACCTAGCTATGGTCTTTCAACGGGATTTTTCAGGCGTGCTATTGCAGACCATTTCTTACTTCCGATAGCATCTCGGCTATGCGGAAAACGTAATAAACAAGAGCTCATCAATCAACATTTCCACGAATATAGACTCCAATCCTCGGAGCCGAACACCCGGACCCTTATTGATGAGTCGGCTGATTTCCAGAAATAAATAGCGCTGTATTTATAAAGTTAAAGCAACGAGAGATCTCGCTCACCGATTGCCGTACATTCTTGTATCACTTGTAAAATACTTTATTGCTCTGTAGTGAGTGCGACTCGTAATGGCCAGTGGTTTTAATTCTGATTTAGAATATTTATTTATCTACAGTATATATGTGACAGTAAGTACAAAAATAATGTTGTCATATGTTTTCATTTGGAGTAATTTTAAATGAAAGAACTAAGTGCATTTATGCAAATCCTAAGTTTATACTTTTATCGCTGTATCTAGATTTAAAGGAAGTATTTACATTACATGGTGATTGTCTCAAAGCTAAATAATAACAACTAAAAAATTGAATATGCAAAAAATAAATGTTAGGTAGGTAAGTATCTCTGTTATTTTTGCATATCTCAAGTGCAAATTAGTAGGTGTCTCAAAACTCGATTGAAGAACTGACAGTTCTTGCCAGGCTGCTAATTTAATCCTGTACCAATACGCTAACATTTTAGTATAGTAGAGAATGAGAAGATACAGAGGTGCCTAGATTTTTCATGTGCAAGAGTGGGACAGAGTTATAATGTTTCATTCGTTTTTTGGATTTATAGCAGCGCCTCCCCGTTAGCTTTATCTATATCGGATGGTGCGCTATGGAGCTATCGTGCGCGCCAACCACCATCTGCTTCGGCTTAGGAGTCATCATGTACATTACGTGGTTTTTGACAATAAATATATGCTATCACTACAATTTTACACTAAACAACTGTTAATTATTCATGTTTTTAGCCAATTCCAACTTAGGTTGAGGTATAGAAATTGACACTATACTTATAACTAGAATTTTAGTTCAAGATTAAAGTGTAGCTCTTAAAAAGGTATAATAATGTCGAATTAGTTATAAGAACTGTATTTGAACTTAACTTATCCTACAAATTACGACATTTGATACAACACGTAGATAGCGCTTGGAACCATGGAGCCAAATTGGATAGTAAAACAATAAGAAAATATTTATCTCAGCAATATGAGTGTAAATAAACAAAGCGACTAGTGTGTTCGCTTCGAGAGCTAATGATACACTGATTAACAATATTCGGGGTAGATAGCAGTGAGTTACTCGCGGGGGGCGGGGCACGATGTTAGATTGCGCGCGCGCCGATTTATGCCATACCCGCCGTATTAACTGATATCGCCCACTAAATATCCCATTATTATATGCGAAACAAATAATGCGCTTTACAGGTACGACCGTGCTATCTTTTTATTTATTGTTTGGAAAGGTATTTAAAACGATTTATGGGGTTAGACGTTGCAGAGGTTTAATTTATTGACGATTTCTATGTATTTCGTTAGAGGAAAATACGACCGTAGTGTTTAGCGGTGACTCGTTAGATTTATTGGTGCTATTACATTTTCCGCTGGATGGAGTTAATGATAAATTGCAATTATGTTCGTACACTAATGATAGGATGAAATTAAATGAAAATGGTGCTCTTAAATTCCTTATTTTAATTGCGCGAATCGATATATCTGTTGATGATACGAGTATGTGTGTTTTTAAATGGAATTTATGAAAAACGAATAATTGCCAATTCGTGATAAGAATACATTTTAGTACCAACTCCAATTCTAGCTTTTATTTAAAAAAAATCGTAATTTAGGGAGCCTGATTTAATTGCATAAGAATATTTCGCCATAGATAGAGAAAGAAGAATAAGTACCTACTGAACTTATAATTTTTATAAATATTTTTACTTTTTTACTTTATCACAGACTTTTTCTCATAGTTGTAAGGCCTAAGGTAAAAATAAATTTGGAAAAAAATTAAAAAAAACTTGCATAATTATGTAGCGCGTTGCGTAGATGGGCTATCGTCCATATCACTTGTGTCCCCTTTGTTAAAACGGAATAAACCCAATTTATAAATTCGTCTGCGACACGAGCGTCATTAATTATGTTGCTGGTTGGGTGGCTGAGAAAAACTTACTTCACTCATTTCGCTATCATTACAATCGCGTACCATCCCTTTCTTGCTTGCGAGAAATTCGCAAACCCATCTTCAACTGGTAACGTAACTGCAGCCTTACGACTACGGAAAACTGTACTTTATAGCTCGAGGCTTAAGGTTTATTTTTGTCACATTGTCTTAGCGTTTAAGTCATTTAATTAATTGATGGGTACAAGCTGTCTTGCTCTAATGTTTTGTTGGCGAGCCTCCCCGGCGTTAATGGTGTTATCTTGCCCCTCGAACGCAGCACCTCTCAGTATATTTCTTTATCTTGTCTCTGCTGGCGGTTTTCAGTTTCTTTTTTTATTCATTTGCTAATTTCGAAAATGAGAAGGCACTGCGATCACATCGGCCGTGATCGTAGATTTAGGTTCGAGCATTAATAAAATTAACGAATACCCTTTAAATTAATTGAACGCGTCTCTTGGAAGTTGGCTATCATGAATCTGGTGCAAGGAATCTGATTTAGGGATTTTAAAGGAAAATAGATCACTTTCTACCCATATCTCGGATTTTGTAGAGATATAATTAAATTCGGATTTTGCTTCATATTCCTATACAAAACTTGTTTTGTAATATTTAGGTTCTTTAATTGAGCATTGAAGCAAATATGAAAAACTTTACTAAGTCAGCTACTATTCAAATATGATTCTGACTAAGCAAATTAAGTATAAGTTGTTTAGTCCTTATTTTTTTTTGTTATTTTTATAGATCAATACTTAGATAACGGAGTCGTTTTAATAGATACAGACTTGGATCATGTGAGCTAGGTCTGGAGTCTAAACTAAAAAAACTTTCAACAAGAAATCATAGCATTTGCAATGCTAATCGTAAGCATGAGATAAACCAATACAATTTGATTTGTTACGACAATTTGTTAATATCAATTATCATACTGTATTGTTGATAAACAGATAACGTCTCATTGGTATTTCTTACCTTTCACTATCAAATTGAATTTATATCATTGTTACGTAGAAATTAAAACTCAAATTAATTGTTACGTTCAAGCTTTATTCAATTAGACACATAATAGAAACTTATTTACCTCTAGTGATGTATAGTACAGATTAAAAGAACATATTAATTAGTCATTTTTTATCACCACAGAGTATATTATCGCTAAATATCATGACTTTAATTAGGCAATTGAGTTGTTAAAAAAATTACAATAAAAACTTCTTGTTTTTTTTTAGCTTGGTCCTTCTAACAGAAAGTATAGCATTTTAAGAAGTCGAAGCCTAGGCCTAAGTCGATTCCGGCATTGCGATTAGTTGCCCTCTGTTACGAGTACGACCAGTTCATTCCGTCAGTCATTAAAATATTCAGGATATTTGCACTTTATTCCAATTAAAGAAGAACTTATAGTTTGAGATACTTCCGGATCTTTAAATTTGAATTTTGATTAGACAATAAAACTTGCTTTCCAATATACTGATTGGCAATAGACTTACAAAGCAACACGTTCTTTTATAGAAAATTATTCAGAAAATTATATTTACAATTAATAACAGATGCGCATGAAATTCCCAATAGGATCTCGGGCTACACTGGATATTTTAAAATGAAACATATATTTTGACATCACAATTACCATTGGTCGGATTGTTTACATTGAATTACCCTGCGTTTTATAGGTGGTATTTTATAATAGTAAGCGCCCCGGGCGGGGGCGGGGACGGCGCATGCGCGGCCACCCTGGCGAACGCCCCGTGCTTGCATGGCTATATGCATGCTGTGCGAAAATAATTGCATACATATTATATTTGAATTATAGACTTGCTGACTAAAATTTTGAACAATAGGTACTTGGTGATGCGGCAAAGTCTAAAAAATATGAGGTACATACCTATGTACTTGACAAAAGTGTGTTAAACTCTATCGCTGCTATAGTAACTAAGTATGTATTTATTTAAAGCAACAACAAACAAATTTATTGTAGTCTAAAATAGTTTGGAATCTTTGCTTAACTTTAATATTGACCTTTGTACAATTGTATTATATATACCATATGTTCGTATGGTATGTATTCACTTCTGAATAATGCTATGATTCATATGTTAGAATTTCAACATCGTACAAGAGTTAACTTAGGCTGTTTGTGTATATCTACTATTAAAACAGTATCAGTACCCATTAGGTGTCGATCTAAATAACAAATTATTATTAACCAATTTCACGTCCGTCCCACCAATTTCACACCGAAAGGAACCACAAAAAACATAGACCTACCTATATTATTGATACATTATCTTAAATACATATTAGGTTTAACAATGATAGATACATTTATAGAGACACGTCCGTGTTTTCAATATTAATAAGAAACAGAATAAACCGTCGAAGCTGCAAGCAACCACTAAAATAATATTCAGCTAATAAAAGTTGGTACCTACCCAAGCAATGCATTAACAATACTTAAGATCGAATATCGAAATAATTATTTTCCAATCGGATCATCGTAAGAACAATACGGTATCCGTATACCCAGTTACCTAATTACCATACGAAAAATTTGAGCTTTACTCCTTAATTGTTTTAAAATCAACTCTATAGTCATTAAAATAAGGTTGATTCTTACTGTAGCGTGTGTTCTATTATACAGGGCTCATATGATTTCACCTTTATCTAAGCTAATACATCAATAGATTGTCCACTATTGTTAGTGACGGGACTCAAACCTTTTGTGATATATGTGGGTAGTGATGTGCTGTGACGTATCGATGAAAATCTACTAATTAGAAAATTAATAAGAAGGAATGGAATGTCATTTAAATTCACTTTTATAGCAAATGTTGAATCTTAAAAGAATATTTTATTTCAAACAAAACTTGTCTTATAGGATTCTTAAACGACTTATCGATAATGCGTTTATCACATCGAAACTAATCAAAAAACGCTATTTCTTAATACCTACCTACTCATTTAACTCACTGTACTATTTTAAGCTGATACTATATGCTTATTAGCTTAATAGTTCAGTTGCTTATCGATACCACACGACATGCTACTTCCCTTCAACAAATGGGTACTTAGGATTACAGCATACAAAAGGGAATATTACGAAATATAAAGTATGTTGCCATAAAATCTCACAGTCAGGTTTAGGCTCTATGACCCCGTAAAACCCACATTAGCTCCAATCAAGGGTGACCTATCAAACATTAACCTGAGAACTATAATAGTTTAATAATATTTACGAGATATCGATGCGATAGGATAATATTGGAACCAATCAAGTTTAACAGAGTAATAAATGTATTGCGTTAGGCAAAGTTAATAAGTGTTTAAAATCCACCTCTTCAGTTGTGAAAAAATCTGCATGTCTGAGAAGAAATTCTTAAAGGTGGAACATGAAGGGGAGTATTAACAACGTACCCTTCTTCTTCAAAGGAAATAAAACTTTTGCAGCTAAGAGAAATTTTCTATAATCAATGTCTTGGGCGCAAAATATTATTAATAAATAATCCACTATATTTCTCTCTAACATCAACTGTAGGTTTAAGACTATACCTAATTACCAAACTCAGGCAAGGAACTAAATAAAATTGAAGTGACTATATTAATCGATTACGAAGAATATAATGGTGTTACATGAAAAAAGTATTTCATATGGCTGATAAAATTTAAAGATATGATTGCGTTCTAATATAAATTTATAACTCCATCATTATGCAGCGACTTTCGAAGTGAAAAATTACATTATTTAATTGATAAAAGACTCGTTTAATCTATGTGGATCATCACCTATTGTTGCGGCTAATAGAGTTAGCTCAAACCATGGCAACAATGAATAGGTTCCGATTACGTAGCCATATAGAAAGCGTTGCCTTTTTAATTTTTTTTATTTTTATTTTGGGACTGGAACATAAATTTATTTAAAAGATCATACGTATTTCAAATTATTATTTTCAATATGCAGAATGAATGGAAGTAGGTATAACTATGAAAAGGTGAGAATTAAAACAAAAGTATTTAAAAAGAAAACACATTTTTATGTTTTCGATAACAATTGGCCTGCCTACCTTTTGCGTTTATTGCTTAAGACAAAATTTTAATTGATAGGAAATTTTATGTCTCATAATTATAAATTAGACGAAGTAAAGGCTTGCATATTAAGTTTACACTTTTTAAAACATAGCTTCGTAGTTTACTTTAAACACATAGTAATTATGGTCGTTGCACAGTCCATGACGTCGATTCGCATAAGCATGTCCGCTATGGTCGCTAATCTATCGGTACTGCCGTCTATAATTTTGGCGGTGAAATATTTTTAGTCTGTGCACATTGTTCAGGCGACGACGTCGGTTCGTGTAATGTCCTGATGTCCTCACTAGTCTGTCAATTAGCCGGCATTCCAGTCCCGTGACCTACTCTGTCGCAACCACGAGGATGACTAACGGCCATTGTTAAACCCTTTGCTATTTTGCTGTGCTTTATATAACTTTGATTGGTTATTGATACGAATGTGGTTAATTTATTTTAGTGTTAGTTTTAATAGTATGTTCTTTTTATCTAAATTGGCTGAGGTCAAAAAACTTGTGAATAATAATTCTAAAATGTTCATCCTAAGCAAGATTCAAATCTACATAAATACTTATAGATGTTAAGCCAAAACAGTCAAATTGCTTAAGAAATAAAACCTTAAAACCGAATCTTTTCATAACAAAACAAAATCCTTGCATGTATTTTGCAGGTTGTGAATTGTCTTGCATGAGGTACATTCTTTGCGCGTATTTTGCAGTATGTTTGCATTGAATGTATGAATTAGCGTCAAGAAAGTCCGTACCGTTAAGAAAAATAAGTCTACGTTTTAATGCCAATTGTGCACCGACTACGTTGCGATTATCGTATCTGCCTACTTTAGTATAGTATAGATCTGTCTAAATATTTGTGACTAGTTATTCTTCGTTCTTACACTTAA
>DWAZ01000066.1:0-10093 GCA_018232205.1 Junonia vestina livia
GCATGTTTTAAAGAATCAAATGCCTTACTGTAATCAACGAAGGCCAAGTAGTATGTTTTCCCGTATTCGTTGCTCTTTTGGATAATTTGTTTTACGACATGGATATGATCCATTGTTGAAAAGTCGCTTCGGAATCCAGCCTGTTCCCTCGGCTGGTTTTCATCTAATATAGAGCTAATTCTGTTTAAAATTACCTTTGCGAATATCTTATAGAGATTGGTAATCAAGCTAATCGGCCTATAGTTGTTTATTTCTGCTCTGTCGCCTTTCTTATGGAGCAATATGATGGTTGACGATGTCCATTGTTTCGGTATTGTTTCTTTAGTTAGAATGTCGTTGTATATGTTTGTTATAGCATTTGTTATGTAGTCTAGGCATCCTTTTAGAATTTCGTTTGTTATTCCATCATCTCCAGGAGCTTTGTAGTTTTTTTGTGATAGTATTGCGGTTCTTACTTCGGTTTCTAGTATTGGGAGGGTATCTTCTTCATCTTCATTCTGTATGTTCTGGTAATTTGTATAGTCGGAGTCATTGTATAATTTGCTGTAAAATGTTGTTGCTATTTCCATAATTTCGGGTCGTTTTGTTGCTTTCACATCAGATATCTTGCTTTTTATTGATGGAATCCAGTAAGTATTCTCTTTCAGCTCTTTCAGGGCTTTCTTTATGCCTCCAGTTTTTTCAATGTGGTATTGAATAATTTGGTTTCTAATTTTTTTCCTATGTTTCCTAATTTGTTCATTTATTTGTTTACTTAAGTTTGTTATTTGTACTCTATTCTGTTTTCTATTACTTAATAAAGTTTTCCTAGTTTCAATAAGAAGCCTGGCTTCGTCCCCTATTTTATCTCTCTTGTTTTTTGAAGTATAAAGTTTTCTTGAAATTTCTTGAAGTGATTTTTCAAGTATGTTATATTTTTCTTGGGTATTTTTATTGTTATTATTATTCAGTAGATTATCCTTCAATTTTGTTAACAAGTTTTCTGGGATTGTGTGTGGGATTGGTTCTGGTGTAATTCCTTTCTTAGTGAAATGTCTCCTCTTCTTTATCTTATTTAGGTAGATGGCTCCTCTTACCATTCGGTGATTTGTATTGAAGTTTAGCTTATTAATTATACTTATATCCTTGAAGAATTGAGATTTATTCGACAGTATGAAATCAATCTCATTTTTTACATTTCCGTCTGGAGACATCCATGTCCATTTACTATTTTTGTTTTTCTTGTACAAACTATTTAATATCTTAAGGTTATGTGCCTGTGCCAGGTGTACTAATCTTTGACCGTTATCATTTCTCTTTCCTGTGCTAAATTGACCCAGTAAGTTATTTTCGTGTGTTAGTCTTTTTCCAATCTGGCCATTGAAGTCTCCCATCAGTATGACTACTTTGTGTGCACCTGCCAGAGTCCTGTCTAGATCTTCATAGAAACTGTCCTTTATGTCTTTTGGTGCTAGCTCTGTAGGTGCATATACTTGGATTATTGACATAACTCCATACCCAGGCAAGTTTATGTTAAGTTGTGCAATTCTTTCTGATATTCCAGTGAAAGACAGTAGATATTCGCTGTAGCAATTTTTAATAAGGAATCCGACGCCGTGTAGACCTGGCGTGCTTCCTATATGGTAGAGTATGTAGTTTTCATGTTGTTCAATTTTCTCTCCCATTCTCCTCACTTCACTTAGGCCAATAATGTCCCAATTTATAAAAGTTAAGGCGTATTCCAGTTCCTGTAGAGATTCGTCTGTTCTTAGGGTCCTAGTGTTAAGTGTTGCTATATAAATTACATTTCTTTTAGCTTTAATTACATTTTTTTCTTTTCCATTATTTTTATTTCTTGTGTCGTGTTTATATTTGTTGTATTTTTGGGGGGGCGGCAGTCCTAGGGGGTTTTGGTCTCTTGCCCCACGGTGACCAGCCGGGTTGGGGCGATTTTTCTTTCCAAATTCTTTGCTTATGATAGTTGTATTTGTATTTTTCCGGTTACCGATGTCTCGAGATTCCTATGCTTTTGGTTTCGTTGTTTCAGTCGAAGAATGGGATCTAGACCTCATGTATGCAAAAGGATCCGTTCTGTGTAGTTTTGCAGGGGCTACTACGTTTTTGTTCTTACAGCCTGTCGTTTGTTGTGTGGGTGACAATGAGGTCTCCCTCTTTCTTTTCTCGTTTCCTTTTGTTTTTGGTACAATTTTGTTATTTTTTATGCACACATCATTTCCCTTTTCTCTTTCCCGGTGTAGTTCTTGTTGTAATTCTTTGCGTTTACGTAGGGTTTCTTTTGAAAAGTCTTCAGTAATATACATTGGTTTTGGTATTTTATTTTTATTTTTTAGGATCTCGATTTTTTTGTTATATGTTGTGAAGGATATCAATACAGGCCTTGTTTTTCCATTTACTTGTTTTCCAATTCTGTGCAGTTTGTTTATGTCATAATTATCAATTTTAATTTCCAAGTTTTCAAATAATCTTATAGAATTGTTATATAATTCGCTATAATTCTTTTCTGTCTCATTAAAGCCATGAATTATTATGTTGTTCCTTTTGGTTGTATTTTCTAGGGAGTTTATTTTCTTATTCAGCACTTCGATTTCTAATTTTAGAATTTTATTTTCTTGGATTAATGGTTTGATTTTATCGTCTATGGTCATCATTATTTTTTCTGTATTTTCTCTTATCAGAGTAGCTTGTTTATCCATTTCTACTTTCATCATATTGTAAAGGGTAGATATTGACATTTCTTCAGTCATCGTTGATCAATATACGATTGCCAACTACCTTGCCAAATACTAGGTGCTTGTTTTGTAATAAAGTTAGATATAGATATATTTTTTATGTTTTTTATTAATTATTTTTTATTTTGAATTTTTTTAATTAAATTAATACATATTTAAATATATTTTTTTTATAATTTTTTTTTATCTATGAATTTTTCTTATTTTGCATATGGTATCACTATATGGTAGAAATTTTTAATTTTCTTGTGGCAACACCGCAGATGTTTCTGACGTAATTATCTTGAGGTTGGCACTATGTAACTGTGGTCTATTGTTTATGACGATGAATTAACGTTTTTAGTTCAAGATGCCAAGCACTATTTCTATTGTTTTTATGACGAAATCGAGCACTTTTCACTGTGTCCACGTTCTACGAGTTAAAATAAGGTTTTGTTTTCGCGTTTAAACTTTGCACAGCACAAAAGGTCACTATTTTGCACTTTTTTCGATTTATTTGTTTTATTTGAGTTGATGATCGTATGTGTTATCACTTCGGCAGCCGGAAACGGAAATTTTCGCTAATTAACGTATTATAAATTAATTAATTGATCAAAACAACAAAGCCAAGCGACATCTATCGCACCCCATCGAAAATATCTCAGACTAGTTCTGACCACCGCCATCTAGCGGCAATCAACAACATTAAGTTAAATAGATCGATACAACTTACCGGAAGCAAATATTACTGCACTTTTTCAATAGAGGGCGCTGCGAGTTATATTAAATACATAATGGAGGAAATAATAAATATGTTAATAAATTTGCAACAAGATATGAAACAGCAAAAAGAAGACATGTTAAAGATGAAAGAAGACATCAAAAACACAAAAGTTAACATTCTTACCGAGAAGTTTAGCAACTTAGAACTCAGAAATGAACTTTTTGATCAAAAAATTAAAGAACAAAACAGAAAAATCAAAAACTTAGAAAGACAGGCTAGACGCAAGAATTTACTAATTTTTGGGGTAGAAGAGCGTGAAAAGTCCTACCACGAACTAGAAGAACTTATAATTAGCATAATAAATAGACATTTAAACATATCCTGTAACACAGATCACATTGAAGCAATAAGAAGATTGGGAAAAAAGGGAGAGAAGATCAGGCCGGATTATAACATTTAATACACTAGATTTTAAGCTGAAAATTCAGAAAAACAAGTATCGTCTACGAAATACCACATACTATATAAAAGAAGATTACCCACTTGAAGTCTTAAAAAAACGTAAGGAGTTGCAAATCCAACTAGAGAGGGAAAAAGAAGCAGGCAACACAGCAATAATTAAATATGATAAACTTATTATATTAAATAAGAAATCTCCTTCACGTAGCCAACCAAGCAAGAGAAACTTATCGGAATCTCCGGAGTCAAATCTCCTTGCTAGCCAAGAACCTCAACAGATTGAAAGGCAACCTTTGAAGAAAAATAAAGCAACTAGCATGAAAAATTACCTAAAACAGACACCTAGATTAGCATTCACCCCATCAGAAGCTTCTCATAGTCAATCAAAACCAATAAAGGATAATACTAAATAGCAACCAACACCGGACCCCCCACTCACGCATTATCTCCCAGTACGGCCGGTCACCGCGGGAGAGTTCGACCAAAACCCACTAAGGAAAACCACTTTAAGGAACAACAACACCTTCACTATCTGTACCTTTAACGCTAAGTCATTGTCAACTGAATTAAAACTTATAGAACTTAAAGAGGCGCTACAACACATTAAACACGATATAATAGGATTGTGCGAAGTTCGCCGATATGGCGAAGAGATAACCGAAGATGATAAATACATCATGTACCACATAGGTCAAACTAAAGGATTGCATGGGGTGGGCTTTCTAGTCAAGAAAATATACAAAGAAAATATCATATCATTCACCGGGATATCGGAGAGAGTATGTATACTAGAAATCGAACTAGAAAAAGTACATATCGCAATCATCCAGGTATATGCACCAACTGAAAACTCCTCCCAAGAAGACATAGACAACTTCTACATAGACTTAGAGAAAGCGCACGACTCTATCTCTACTAGTTATATTATCTCTATGGGAGATTTTAACGCACAAATCGGAATACCCAAAAACTACGAAAGCTTAGTTACTGGTAAATATGGACTTGGTACTAGGAGTATACGAGGAGAAAGACTAATTAAATACGCTCAAGAATACAACTTAAAAATAATAAATACAATGTTCAAGTTAAAGCCTAAAAACAGATGGACTTGGATATCCCCAGATAAGAATACAAGAAATGAAATAGATTATATCATGACTACAGTACCAAAAATTGTGGCTAAATATGAGGTATTGTCATCGTTTTCTTTCGGATCAGACCACAGATTATTAAGATCTACTATCCATCTTAATGCAACAAGGAAAAGCAGACGAAATTATTGTAGCGCGACAATAAAACTGAAATCTATTTCTGAACAAGAAGTATACCTTAAAAAAATAAATAGCTTTGTACAAGAGCTTATTACGACACAAAACGAATATAAAGCGGAAGATTACTACGAAAAAATCGTATACTACATGAAGGAAAGTCTAAAAGGAATTCAAGTACCAAAAAAAAGCAAGATATTGACAACGAAAGTGTTAGAACTAATTAAAGAAAGGAGCAAACTGCAAAATAAACCAAAATTAAACAAATCAGACAAGGAAAAATTAAAATCACTTTATAAAACCACAAACAGAGAAATAAGTAAGTGTTACAATACTTATAGAGCAAATATAATTCAAAAACACCTCGAAAAATCAAGATCTACTAAAAAAGCTCAAAAAGAATTAAATAACACAAAAACGTGGATTCCAAAACTACAGGCAGGCGCTAATATATGTAATTCCCGTACTGAGATTATAAATATTGCTACAAACTTTTATACCGAACTATACAGCCAATCAAACATCTCAAAGCCAAAAACAAATATACCTAGCTACCCTAATGTCTCAACTGTACAGTATTTTACCGAGCCAGAAATATTAAAACAAATAAAAAAACTCAAACCTGACAAAAGCGCGGGACCAGACGGAGTTACAAACGAATACATCAAGGTAGCTGGAATTGCGCTTTTAACACCTATCACCATCTTATGGAACAAAATACTAGATGAAGAAACGGTGCCACACCCTTGGAAGGAGTCTGAGATAATATTACTATATAAAAAAGGTGATCCAACAGACATAGGGAATTATCGCCCTATTAGCCTCATGCCCTGTTTCTACAAATTATTTGCCTCTAGCTTGCTTGCAAGAATATCTGCAGGCATCGACGCACATCAACCGATAGAGCAAGCGGGTTTCAGAAGCGGTTTTAGCACAGCAGACCATATTCAAGTTGTTGACCAGATAATTGAGAAATACTTAGAGTTCCAGAGACCGCTATATCTAGCTTTCGTAGATTATAAAAAAGCTTTCGACTCTATATCCCACGACAGCATCTGGGAAGCTCTAACATTACTAAACATCGAAGAAAAATACATTAATATTCTAAAAAATATATATAACAACAGCACAAGTAGAGTCAAACTGGATAGAGTCGGAACAACAATAAATATAAAAAGAGGAGTCAGACAAGGCGACCCAATCTCTCCGAAGCTATTTATAGCCGTGCTACAACGGGTCATGAGCAATCTACCATGGTCTAAACGAGGTATTAACATAAATGGAAGCTATCTGAGTCATCTCAGATTCGCTGATGATATTATACTGTTTTCAGAATGCCCACAACAACTAAATGCGATGATAAATGACTTACACCAGGCTAGTTCAAAAATCGGCTTAGAAATGAACCTAGAGAAAACTAAGATAATGACTAACCATCAGCATTCGCTACCAATCTCTATCGATGACACCCCTCTCCAATTTGTAGAAAAATACATATATTTAGGTAAACAAATTTCTTTTAATAAGGATAGAAACTCAGAAGAGGTGGACCGGAGAGTCGCCGTCACCTGGAAGAAGTACTGGGCCCATAAAGAAATTATGAAATCCAATCTGCCACTGTCCATTAAGAAAACAGTTATGGACACGAGCATACTACCATGTCTAACTTATGGATGCCAATCATGGACGTTTGATGTCAAAACTAAAAGTAAAATCCAAACCACACAGAGAAAAATGGAAAGAAGCATCATGGGCTTAAAACTTAGTGACAAGGTGAAAAGCACAAACATTCGCAAGAAAACTAATATTATAGACGCTTTAACATTTTCGCTGCAAAGAAAATGGAAATGGGCAGGTCATCTAGCTAGATACGACGACAACAGATGGACAAAAAGAGCGGTGGTATGGAAAGGTCCGCGAGGAAAAAGGGCGAGAGGCCGTCCACACGCCAGGTGGGCAGATGAGATAGTAGCAGTGGCTGGTAGAGATTGGCTGAATACCGCCAAGGACAGAGAGAAGTGGTATACCTTAGAGGAGGCTTTTACCCGAAAGGGGTCCATACAAACCCACTAAAAATGTAACTTGTTTTTTTATAATATATTTTATAAACATAATTTGTATTAAATCAATTAATTAGAATTATTTATATAAGCAACTCAAAAATTCATTTATTCTTTAAATTGTAAAATATCTTACATTAATTCATTGTTTAATAAATAACTAAGTTTTATGCATGTAAAATAAGTTAATTAATCTATTGTTTTAAATTTTAAATTATTAAAAAATTTCAAAAACAATTGGGATAATTGATACTTTTTCTAAACGCCACATTCTCGTTATTTCATCGTTTAAATCAATGTACTTCGCTAATTTTTGACTGTAAATTGTGAGTGTTGGGTATGGCTATATCAATAATATATGCTGTTTTATGTGATTTGTCTACAAGTGTTATGTCTGGCCTATTGAAGTGTTTTATCAGTGAGAATAGCTCGGTCAAAATATAGTTTATAGTTTGTATTTTCTAAAACTGTTTCCGGTATACATTTGTAATATGGTATTGGTTTTGAAGGTTGAGGCATGAGTTTGTATTTCAGTGCTAATTTCTGATATATCATATTTGTTACTTGGTCGTGTCTGAATTTATAATCAGTCTCAGCTATTACTTTACATGCACCTGTTATATGTTGGATGGTTTCTGGATGACTATTGCACCATCTGCATAAATCTGGTTGATTATGTATCTTCATTATGTGTTTTTTATAGTTTCTAGTTTCAATGACCTGGTCTTGTATGACAATCATGAACCCTTCTGTTTCTGGAAAGAGTTCACCTCGACTGAGCCACTCGTTTGATGCATGTTTATCGACGTTAGGCAAGCTCAAATCATGGTGATGTCTTCCGTGTAGGGACTTCTGGGCCCATTGATTGTGGAGTGTTTGGTTATCTATTTCTATTTAATTACGTTGTTGGTTATGATCTGCTAAATTTAATGGAGTGAGCTTTTTATCATTCTTGGTCTGACAACGGATCTATATTGGATGTATAATCTTGGAGAAGGTAACAATGCTGATAATTCTGTGCTGCTCTGATCAAATTTATTTTGCATTTATCAATTCCAAACTGCATACTTATGTCCTTTGAGGATAATTCTGTAAGTTTAGCTAAGTGTTCTAATTCTGATTGTGTTGCTCCATAAATTTTGATATCATCCATATACATAAGGTGACTAAATTTAAAATCGGCTGGTTGAATTGTTGCGTCAGTTGAAAAATCTATTTTGCCTAATGTTGAATTACCCTAATTTGTTACCTTTTATCGATTGATTAAATACCTTAGCACTTTACTTAGTAAGCTCATGAAGCACTTATATTCATTGACCTTATTTTCTTTGTGTGTTTTTTTTAACTCCCGACTAAAAAAGAGGGGTGTTATAAGTTTGACCGCTATGTTTGTCTGTGTGTCTGTCTCTGGCACCGTAGCACCTAATTACCCCAATTACCCTAAATTTGTTGAATTTAACATAGTTGATAGCGGATTCGGAGCAAGACAGAACCAAAGCGGACTAAGCGCATCTCCCTGAAATATACCCTGTTTTATTTGAATAGGATCTGATTTAATAATGCCATTGTTAGTTTGTAGAGGTCCTTAATACTAGAAAGCTGGAATTCGGCATGAGTATACATATGAATCACGCCGAGAAAGTCGTATAATAAAATCTTGAAAAATATTTTTTGTTGGGGTGTCTCCCCAATATGTAAAGTGAGACCAAAAAAATTTTTCTCTATTTTTCCACGGTGTGGGGTATCGTTGGATAGGTCGTTTAAAAATATCATAGGTGTGGGAAAACCATTTTTCGGAACAAGGAACAGTTTCCTAAATATTAAGCTTCAAAGTGTCAAATTTTCTTAGAGTCAAGTGTCCCCCTCCCCCTCTACCCACTAAACTACTGCTTCTAATAATATGAAAAAAATCATGAAAGTAGTACATACAATGAATTTAAAAGGAAAATTGTCACGGCTATGTAGGCTTTTATATTATAGTTATCGAGATATAGTCGATCAAAGTAAAAATATAATTTCGCCCAAATTTAATTGAAAATTGTTATTTGTTCAAATATAAGAAAATTTTAAAAATTAAGTTATTGAATGTCCGTATAATATGAGGAAAACTACGGAACCCTTCATGCGCGTGGCTCGACACGCACTTGGCTAATTATTTTTAGTTAATTATTAAATGTGGATATTTAGCAAAAATGCGCACCTTAATGTAAACACATGCAGCAATTTGATTTATTTCTTCTTTCCGTCTTTATCAGCCATGTAAACCAAAGTAAAACGTGATTTTTAAACGGTTTTGACGAACATCTTAATTACAATAACGAGTAAACTACCAAGTGGAAAGGACTTAAGAGGAGAGTTTCACACTGAAGTTTAATAGAAAAAAAAAATTGCTATACTTAATTTAGCCAAAAAATAAAATTAAATAAAAATTAATAATTAAAGAATTCATTTTATTTTAGTTAAAAGCTCTACATAATTATATATGGGTATGCAAAGAATCTACTATCAAGCAGAAATAGCGTTGAAATTATTATAATATTTATTTATCCCGTTGAGCGGTTAACGATGATTTTACAAGAAATAATCGCTAATCTTAACATTCCTCTCATTTAAGAAAACCAAGTAAATAATTTTATTCAATTGAAAGTTTTAATATTATCTTATATCGGATTTAACTTTCTAATGGTTTCAATGGAAAGAGATCCTTGACATTTCTGATGTTTAACTTTATTTAAATGTCAAAACTTCGATTGAATGTCAGAATTTTTTTTTTTTGTTGACGTAGGCTAAATCTTCTTAGATACCCGACTCCTGGGGGGGGATGTCGGGTTATGTGAGATTGCACTCACTAAAACCCCCTGCGATGGCCGCCAC
>DWAZ01000067.1:0-10092 GCA_018232205.1 Junonia vestina livia
TCACATTTCTTTTATTTTTACGAAACAATTCTTTTTAATGTTAGTTATTAATTTCACTCATAATTGATGTTCAAAATGTCTACCACTATTTTGGATACAGTCACGTGTTCTTTTGTCCATCTCTTTAGTCATAGCATGCAACTGGATCTCTTCTGCCTGTTTATACGCTGCATCATTTATTTTTTTAATCAATTCATTGTAGCTAACGATTTCTTCATCGCATATCAATATCTTCATGCGTTTTCACACATAAAAATCAACAGATTTTAAGTCTGGGAATCTAGCAGGCCAGAGACTCGGTTTATTTTGGCCAATCTACTGACTGGGAAATTTTTAATTTTAATTGTTTTGTATTAAACGAGTGTAATGCGTTTGGCACCCATTATTTTGAAATATGATATTTTAGTAACGTTTCAGAGCAGCTCCACCGACTAGCCTGGTAGGAGAGTCCTTTTTTAAGAAATGTAAAAATTTATTTCTGATCAATCTATTCGGCATAATATGTAGACCAATAACTTAAATCCAGACAGACTTAGCGTTGGTGTGGAAAAATTATTAATAATTGGTCCAAACATCACACTCGTTTCCCATACATAAAATTCCCCAGTCGGTACATTGGCAGAAATAAACCGATTCTCTGGCTTACTAGATCCCTGAATTTAACACCTATCTATTGATTTTTTTTTCTCTGAGAACGTATGAAGACAATGATGTGTGATGAAGAAATCGTTAACCGAAATGGATTATTTCCAAAAATAAATGATACAGCGTATAAACAGGCAGAAGATCCGGCATGTTATGACTAAAGAGATAGACAATAGAACACAAGTCTGGATCCGAAATGGTGATGGACATTATGAACATCAATTTTGATTGAAATTAATAACTAACATTAAAAAAAAAGCTTCGTAAAAATAAAAGGAATATGAAAATTTACGAGCGTATTATTGTAATTATTGCGACAGTAGTCACTACTATGTTCTTTTTTCCAATAAAACTATTATTAAGTAACAAAATTTAATATACCATTAAAAAGAGGATTAAACTGGTAAGTTTTTACAGTCGTTGGAATTTTTGAGGAATCATTTTTATTTTCGTTTATTGAGGTTAGAAATTTCATGTTAGTGCAAGTTAAAATCACTTCATCAACTTTGAAAATTTATTTTTAAGACTTTGAAACGGTTTAGGATTAAAATAACTATTTTGTCGAAATTATTAGTTATCCTAGAATAAAATAAAAATAAAATTAAAACCCAGAAGCGTTCAATATTTTTTTTATTTAAGTTTTCTTATGAAAAACCGGTATTTTTGAAAATTTTACAAAAACCTGAATAACTCAAAAACAGTGTAACTTTTGGATAAGGCAAGTTACGTTTATTTTGTTCCTCATATGCCACTCCGTCATCCGGTTCAAGATTGACATCGACCCACCAAAGACTCTGTATAATATCTATATCTAAAATTTAAGAAAAAAAGCACAATATAATCTTGGCCTTGAGGACTTTTATAAACTTTACTTTCTTTTTGGTCACCAATTAATTAATGACTTGAAATTGACTCAATGACCTCTATTTGTTTCATCACCACTGAAAAGAATTTATGATTTGCTCACAATTAAGTAATATTTTTTTTTGAATATTGCATATTTTGTGCGTATTAAGCTTACGGTTCATGAATCTTATAAAATGTATAGGTAAATTCAACCAACTTGAAAAGTCTGTAGACGAGTCCATTTAGAAGTTACGCACGTCCGTTGAAGTAATCTCGGCTCTAGATATCTAGATCTAAATAAAATCGATTTAATTGACGATTAGAAAATCGTTTTTAACTTTAACGTTTGACATCTGCTGTCATTAATCAAATTATTCCTAAATCTAAACTGTTTAACATTTGCTTGACATGAACGAATCATGGAAATATTTATAATATTATTTTGCAAAAACTAAGTTTAGTTTAAACAATAGCTTGAAATAGTGTAAAAAGTGGTTGTAATATTTTATTAGATTATAATTGAGACCTAAAATATCTTAAGTATTTATGACGTATTATGTCTGAATAACCTAAGCCACACATTTCCATGCTGCTACATATTGCGTTGAAATAACAAGCACTATGGCAGACAAAATAAGGTATGTTGATGGTTTAATAAGTTTAATTATTAAAACGGGGTTTGATTTTAAAGCTTTACATTTTAAAAAATATATCAAACATGGATATGCTAGTCATTCTGTTATGTGTATTTCCTCGTTTGACGTTACCACTTTACTTAACTAATATGTTTTTGCAGAATAAACACTAAATATGATCTACAAGACAACTACGAACCATCAGATTCCGAAAATGAATATTCTACAGTTGAAAAGGAAATAATGGATAAATTACGAAAAAGAAAACGCCAAGATTCGGCTAGTGAAGACGAAGTCTACGGGTTTTCTGAATCAGATGAAGATGAAGATAAAAATGACTTAGGAATTGCAGACAGTGATGTCGAGGGGCAAGAAAAATCTGATGATGATTTGCCAGACTCCAAAGCTTGGGGTAAGAAAAAAAGATCTTACTATTCAACAGATTACGTCGATCAAGACTATGGAGGATTTGGTGATGATGAAGAAGATGCCCTTATGGAAGAAGAGGAAGCTAAAACCATACAAAAGCGATTGATCGAGCAACTCGGGGAAGATGACTTCACACTTAATTTTTTTAATAAAGAAGCTGCAAAAAGTGATGAAAAGGAGACAACAATAAAAAGTGATTTAAGTCAAATGTCAAAGAGACAAAAGCTACAACTACTTGAAAAAGAAAGTCCAGAGTTTTCAGGTCTCATTGAGGATTTTAAATCTAAGTTAACTGTCGCTAAAGACGACTTGCATCCTGTTTTACAACTTGTTAAAGGTGGAAAGTTACCCAACTGCTCAGCTTCAAAATTTGTTAAAACAAATTATGACTTGATTTTAAATTACTGCACAAACATTAGTTTCTATCTTTTATTGAAAAGCCAAAAAATCAATATTCAAAACCACCCTGTTATAAAGAGGTTGTATCAGTACAGACAAATGTTACAAAAAATGGAACCAATATACCTTGAAATAATAAAACCTCAAATAGATAAAATTTTAAATGCAGTTAAGAATAACTTAGAAATGCAAGTAATTAAAGAAAAGGAAGAAAGCAAGAAAAGGAAATCTGGTAAACAATCAAATGACTATCCAGCCAAAAAATTGAAACTAATTAACACTATTGAAAAAGATGATGCTGAAGATACCGGTGTATCTGACGATGACAATGATTATGAAGGAAGTGACTTCTTTAGTAATAAAAATGAAAACCTTAACAAAAATGAGGACCAGTCGGAAGAAAGTGGATTCTCTGACAATGATGAAGTGGAGGCTGAACCAAACAAACCGCCACTTGCTTCTGGGGAAGTTATTACAGAGGAAGTTGGTGATAAGAGGGAGATAACATACCAGATTGCTAAGAATAAGGGGTTGACTCCATACAGGAAGAAGGAACAGAGAAATCCAAGAGTCAAACATAAGCTAAAGTACAGGAAAGCTAAAATAAGGAGGAAGGGTGCAGTGAGGGAACCAAGGACAGAGATATCAAAATATGGTGGAGAACCATCTGGCATTAAAGCTAATGTTAAAAAGAGCATTAAAATAAAATAACACTTCTTTGTTGTTTCTGTTATTATTATTACAAAAAAATACAAATGTAACTTCACAATAAAGTAATCCATTCTTAATGATTTTTGTTTCTTTAGTGCTGCCATCTGAAAAAAAAATAAAAAATATTTCAAAGCCTAATTAAAATCAACAACAATTTATTAATTAATTATTAATTAATCAAATCTCTTAGATAATTAAATAATTCACGTTCAGGATTTCTTAATGCACGAAATTGTTTAGCATTGTTTAGAAAATATATACCTTATAATTTTGACGGCCTTTTAAAAAATATAAACATAATGGACAAGTTCATTCTTTTCATTCAACTTACAGTTTTAGCACTTTATCTTTTCCTCCTGAAGCGACATATGTTCCATCAGGTGACCAATCAACTGCATACACCTCATCAGCATGCCCTGGTAAATCCAACTCGAGCTTCTTTGTTTTCAAATTCCACACTGTAATGAAATAATATATCCCTTAATTAATATATCAAAAATTTTTTTTTTTTTTTTTTTTTTTTAACAACCATTAATAACGCGATCTGTCATTGCAAGACATTAAGCGATAATTTGATGATTTTGAGTAACATGTGTGGTCTTTATCCATTGACAAAGCCACTTATTCCTTATATCCTTAATAGTTAGTATTCATTAGGATACTTTAAGGCGGTTTTAATTAACACAGGTCTGATGTAAGTTTTCTTTTTAATCTCGATGGTCTAGGGTCCATCAACCCGGACACGAGTTCATTGGGATGGTTTAGTATTCGGTCTTTGTATTTATTTGCTCTTATTTTAATTTCTTCCTTTATGGTTGAAATTTTTAGGTCATGATGTATTCTGTCATTACGTATGTACCATGGTGCATTTGTTATCATACGAAGTACTTTATTTTGAAAACGTTGCAGAATTTCCAGATTTGAATTTGCTGCAGTACCCCATAGCTGAATCCCATACGTCCAGATAGGCTTTATAATGCACTTGTATATAAGTAGTTTGTTTTCCAAGGATAGTTGAGATTTTCGATTTAACAACCAGTGCATATTGCGTAGTTTTAGTCCCAGAGCCTTTCTTTTGGTGAATATGTGTTTATGCCAGGTTAAACGTCTATCGAGATGCATACCCAAGTATTTAACATCTTCGGCCTGCGGAATACTAATGTCATTTAATGTTACAGGTGGACATGTTAGGCGTCGCAGTGTAAATGTTACATGGACGGACTTAGTTTCATTAGCTCTTATACGCCAATTTTTTAGCCATATCGAAATGTTGTTTAAACTAACTTGAAGTTTTTGGGATGCTATTACGGGGTCGCTGCTAATTGCCATTATTGCTGTGTCGTCGGCAAATGTGCTCACGATTACTTCTTCCGTTAGCGGCAAATCCGATGTATACAGGACATATAGACATGGTCCAAGAACACTACCTTGTGGTACACCAGCTTGAATCTTGTAAAGGTTGGAAACGTCTTCTCTTTGTTTTACGAAGAAATTACGATTTTCTAGGTAAGATCTAAGAAATAGGTAGTGATTTAGGGGAAGCATTTGCTTGATTTTATATAGTAATCCCATGTGCCACACCCGATCAAATGCCTGTGCAATGTCGAGAAAGGCTGCGGAACAGATCTTTTTGTTTTCATAAGTTTCGTTTATTTTGTCAACTAGTCTATGTATTTGCTCAATAGTGCTGTGTTGTGGTCTAAAGCCAAATTGGTGACTTGGGAAAATATTGTTTCCCTCAATTATAGGTCGCAGCCTTTTTAAAAACAAAATTTCTAACACTTTAGATGGTATCGGTAATAGACTAATGGGTCTATATGACGTAGTGTCTTCAGCTTGTTTGCCTGGTTTTTGGATCATGATAATTTGTGCTACTTTCCATTGCGGTGGCACGAAGCCTCGTCTCAATATAGCATTATATATTTGAGTCAGTACTACAATACCTTCTTGTGGTAACTCACGCAAGACCTTTCCAGTTATTAGATCGTATCCAGGTGCTTTGTGAACGTTTAGCTTTTTTATTGCATAAGCGACTTCGTGTTTTGAGAAATTTTTGATTGGCGGTTCAAGTTGATGTGTCTCATTAAGAAACCTAAGTACTTCTTTTTCGACATAGCACTGCCCCTCAACTGGATTTGGTGTAAATACATTTTTTAGGTGATCGGCGAATGTTTCAGCCTTGTCGTAGTCCGATACTGCCCACGTATTGTCAGATTTTCGTAAAGGAGGTTGAAAAACCTTTGGACGATTTAATTTCTTAGTCGCCTTCCAGAGCGAGTAATCAGAGGCAGCAGTCGCATCCATATTTTTCAATTCAGTTTCTACGTCGTCGTTTCGATTTTCACTTAACATTTTTTTTAATTGAACTACCAAGTAGTTAAGATGTTTCTTATCTTTGGGATGTTTAGATCGCTGCCATTGCTTTCTCGCCTGCCTCTTCTCAGAAATCTTCTCTCTAATGGAAACACTGATTTCTTTATTATAGAGACTGCTGTCAATGCATTCAATTGGTGTAGCTGACCAAGCTGCTTCTTGTAGGCACGCATTGAAATGTTCAACCGCTAGCTCGATATTTTCGTTTGTCTGGAGGGACATAGTCATGTTCAAGGTTGATGAAACTTTTTCTCGGAAGTTGTCCCAGTCCGTTTTCCGATTGTGCAGCTTACACGGTTTCGAAGAGATAACGATTTCTTTTAGAACTGTAAGAATAACTGGCGAATGATCAGACGACAAATCAAGGCACGATTCAGTTTTAAAATATTTTCTGTTTATACCCCCTATGACGCAGAAATCTACTAGATCTGGATATTTGTTTAGATCAGAAGGCCAGTATGTTGGTTCGCCAGATGAGACTACGTCCAGGTTTAAAGTCTGCATGGCAAGAAGTAGCTGACGACCTTTGGTTGAAGTCACTCGAGATCCCCAGTGCATGTGTTTAGCATTATAATCTCCCCCAGCTATAAAACGAGGTCCTAAGGTTTTGAAGAAATCTATATATTCGTCTTTTACAATGCGATGTTTTGGAGGGCTGTAAAGAGCAGTTATGGTGAGCTCGCCTTCTTTATCGTCTAGTATGATAATCGTTGCTTGGATTTTCTCATTGCAAAATGGTCTTGATTGAAAGTGCTTAATATTTTCTCTTATTAGTATGGCTGACCCTCCATGAGCCGTACCGTCAGGGTGGTTTACGTGGTAAAATTTATATTTAGGTATAATAAAATGACTTTTATTTGTGAAGTGAGTTTCAGAGATTAACATTATGTCAATATTATTCTCTTGTAAAAATGTTTTAACCTCTAGGGTATGTTGTAGCAGCCCATTAGCATTCCATATTGTTATTTTATATTTGCTGAATTAGAGATTGTATTGGTTAATGTAATTATAAGATTATTCATGGATGTTAATTGGCTTATCATTTGTTTTAGCATTTCCATCATTTCCTTTAAATAACTTTGATTTTGAATTTCATTATCTAATTTATTGCAATTTGGGCAATTTGATTGTGTTTTATCACCAACTGCTTCAGCATATGTTTTATTTGATGTTTGTGTTTGTGTTGGTTTTATAAGTGGATTCATTTTATCTTGATGCGGAGGTTTGTGTATCTTTTTTTCGCGCAATGGTGGATATTTGATCTTCTGTAGTTGTCTGTAGACATCACAGCCTTTGTAATTTGCAGGATGGTTTCCTTCACAGAGAACACATTTTAAGTCTGAGCGTTTGTCTTTTTTTTCACAAGAAGCAGAAGGGTGGTCGCCTGCACATTTTATACATTTTGGTTTACGCCGGCAGTACTTTTTAGTATGTCCGTATTGTTGACAATTTGAACATTGTGGAATCTCGCGTTTTGGACGAGGAGGTTCAAAATGTATGCGGCAATGCAAAAGAGTTTTGACATCGTATATGCGTTTGTTGTTGGTGTCAGGTTTTAGCTCAACTATGAATATTGGGAGTGGTTGTTTTGTGACTCTATGTTTGATGTTCCATATGTTTGTGACTGTGTGTCCTAGATCTTTTAGTTCCGCTTTTATCTCCTCTGTGTCCATAGATGGATGCATTTTTTTAAGTATAACTTTAAAACTTCTCTCTTCTTTTGGTTTGTATGTATAAAATTCGGTGTTTCTTTCTTCCAAGAGTTTAACAATGGTCGTGTATGCCTCAGTCGAATTTGGTTGAATTTTGACTCGTTCACTTTGTAGTACTTTAATTAGAAAACTTTCAGCAATATTTTCGTTTAATAATTTTACAAGTGGCTGTATATTACCGACCTTGTCAACGAATATAGGTGGTGGTCTTATTGCTCTTTCTTTAATAGAAGTTGGTGAAGGAGTTTCTTTGTCTACATCTAGATCAGAGAAGCGATTAGAAGTTGGTATAGGTTGGCTTAGCCAGTAGGAATCAAGTTTAGATTGTTTTCTGACCGCTATAGATTCTGGGCTAGGGTGTTGTCGCTTTTTAGCAGTTGCCTCAGTCCATGGTGTTTCATTATAACTTTTATCGCTATTTGGTCTTAGGCTTAGTTGATTTTCTGGAGTATTTTGTGGGATCTCAATCGCATCCTTGTTTATGGTTCCACTAAAAGAGTTGGAGCGTTGTTTATTTGTGAAGAGACTTTTGTGAAAGACTTGTTGTGTATAGATTTTTGTCTTATTATTAGACTCAGATATTGATGGTGAGCTATGATGTAAAGCTTGTTTGGTAAAAGTTATCTTTCCAGTAGCAGAAACTGGCACAGGAGCCTGGTCACTCACACCTGTGGAGTCTTCGGTAGCATATTTCACACCATCCAGCCCGGGTACTGGATGGCGCCGGAAAACCGGATCGCTCGGCAAATCACATTCATTATCGGACATTTTCATTAAAAGGGGGTTGGGAACTTTACTCATAGTACTTTCCCAAGGTACTACGGCTGCAGCTTTTAGAGGGGATTTAGTCCCTCTTGGCTTGCAGTAGCCAATAGTCGGGTTATTTAACCGCCGCCCGTTGCTCGGCGTTGTTGCCCGTTTAGCACCACCCGGGGGACACGTGTAGGGTGGGCCTAGGAAAGGTGGTAAATCCTACGGACGCGAGCAACACCATCCCCCCACTTACACAAGTTTCACCTTAAAAATATTTTTTAATAATACGGAACTTGCTTGAATATTCAACAATGCAAAGTAAAACCGTCCAGTATTTCCTAATGGTACACAAAGCGTTTGTCATATTATGCTGTATCATATCGTATTCCCCTTATACAAACATTACTTGTAATTAAATGGTATTTAGTGTTGTCCCGACAGGCAGCGTTTCGAGCACCTTTAACGAGCGCAGTTGGAATTCAGAGCCACGTAAATAATACCTGCAAGTACATTCAGTATGATTAACCGCACCATGCGGGCTTATGCCTATTTATAATAGACAACAAAAACAAATTTAGACCTTATATTTACTAACATAAGACTCACTATCCCTAAAAATTATTCTTTTACGCTACATGAGACACAGGAATCTGCATGAACAAGTTGGAAGGCATTGCTCGATACATTTTAATTTGTTTAATGGATTTTGGTGGTTGATATTTATATGGAATGCAGTTTGAAATTCTGAACAACAAACCAAACGAAAAATGTAGGTACTATAATTTGAGCGTGATGTTTGTGTTTGTAACAAAGTTTTTCGTTGTGTATTTTGTAGCGTGAACCGTTGAATTCCGATAAAATAACTGAACATTTTGGTGCAATACGTAAATATTCTAGGATTTTAGTATTTTAAATCACATGTAGGAATCTTTATTAATAAAAAAAATTGAAAAACGTTGTTGCTGATTAATTTTGTCTGTTAGGAGAATGGTATTTGTTTCATGTTTATGGGATAAGTATGGGTTTGGAAATATGTTCTAAAAATTCGATATAGGTACTTAATACAATTTTCTGATTAGTTGCGTGGAGTGCAGCTAGTTTAAACACAGAATGCATTATATTATGTTAAATAATGAGTGTTTGAAGTATTGTCGTAGTTGTCATTCATTTAACGGTTATTGTAAGTATTCGTAAAATGCATTGCTGTGAAGAGGTCTGAGCTCTGAAGTCTGATAATAACAGTAGCGATAACATGGATCATTACCACCTAACTGCTCGGATCTCACGGTTGGAAGCGCTATGGAAATTGCCTAATAACAATACTATATAGGCCAATTAAATTTATTGTCTCTATGTGGTTTATATGCTTGTGTAGAACACATAACGTTAATTAATTTCTAATACCGCGTAAGTGCATAGATAATTTTGCTGTTATGAGATTTGAATGCATTTTCTAGAGCATAAAAAGACCCATGCCTTAAAAAAATGATTATTGAGTTACACATCATGGTAGTTTCCAATACGCTTAAAATTTAACTGATGATAGAGTAAATTAAAGACTGTAGTAATTATTTCATTTCAATATCAAC
>DWAZ01000068.1:0-10079 GCA_018232205.1 Junonia vestina livia
ACGGCCTCACAGAAAACCGGCGTGAAATGACGCTTGCGTCGTGTTTCGCCGCGTGAGTGAGGGTACCGGAGGCCCAAATCCCCACCCCTTCCCCATTAATTCCCCATCCATTCTCCCTCCATACTAAAACCTCTAAAAGGCCCGTAACGCATTTTGTAGCTCCTTTGGTATTGCAAGTGTCCATGGGCGACAGCAGCAAAGACTGCTGACGTTTGGCGGTGACAAGTGTGTCTGAATGAATTATTGAGTTAAAAATAGTAAAACTTTGCAAAATCGAAAAAAAAGTTTTAAAAAACTATAAGTGAGTGAACAGTCCGTGAGTGAGAATAAAAGTATATGTATAAAACTTACAAATATAGTGATTTTTGTGCTTCGTTAATCAGCTGATTGGATCAGCTGACGCGTATGTACCCACATACAAATAAAACCAACAAATATTTTTTACCTTTTATTAAAATTACATTATAGTTGTTTAAATACATAAAAATTATTGGTGACTATTATTAAATATACATTATTATTAACAATATATAGTTTCGTTAACTATTAATAAATATAAATAAATATTACACAAAATATTTGTTTGGTGACATCTATCGGAGACGTTACATATTACGTTATATGCAAAATGGCCAACAAATGCAATCAATGCGGCAAGTTCTTGTCGCCTACAGATGGCGCAAAATGCAATAAGTGTAATGCGGTATTCCATCGATCGTGCGTCAACATCGGCCCTGACTCCCGCCTTCCTGCGCGCTGGACATGCCGAGGTTGCCGCGGACCGGAATATAAGAATAAGTCCCCGGTAAATACTGGATCACCCTCGGTGGATATATTTATAGACGCTAACTCTACTGAAAATGAGGAGAAGACATCGGAGTTATCCTTAGCTAAGGAGATGAAGCTTCTCAGGATGGAGCTTATATCTGTCACGCGGGAGATGACTTCATTCAGGTTAGAATTGGCAAGAATGAATGAAAATATGGTTGAGTTCAATAAGAGGGTTGATAATGTAGAAGAGCGCATGACCTCTTTAGAAGAAAAATTCTCCAGTTCTGGTGTCAGCAAAGACGAAAATTTACGTGATATTATCATACAGTTGAAAGCCGACATCAATGACAGAGAACAAAATTCACTATTAAATGATGTACAAATAACTGGCGTGGCAGAACGGAGTGGAGAGAATGTTATGCATCTGACACAAGCGATTGCTAATAAGTTGGGTATGGCTCTCGACACTCGCGATATAGTAAGCGCCGAGCGCGTCGGCCCGCATCGCCTGTTGACATCGAGTGAAGAGCGTAGTCGCCCGCGGCCGGTGATCGTGCGATTAGCGCGACGGTCTCTTCGCGACGACATCATAAAGGCGGCGCGCGTGCGACGCGGGACCGATACTACAGGTGTCACTGACGGCAATCCCACGCGAGTCTATATAAATGAACATCTGACTCGTGTTAATCGCCTATTGTTCTATAAGGCTAGGGAGGAGGGAAAACGTCACGGCTGGCGCTTTATATGGACGCGGGAGGGGAGAATCCACATGCGACGCGAGACGGATACGGCAGTACAGCGTATTCGAACAGAAAACGATTTAATTAAAATTTTTGGCTCAAAATAATTTTGAATTTTAATAAGAGAATAAGATTTTTGTATTTTTATTATATTTCTTTTGTTGTAAGATTTCGAATATTGCTGAGAATTGCATATAATCGATGTAAAATTAAATTACAGATTTTTATTGTTGTAACTCTTTGTACAGCTTGTGTCATCTTTAACTATGTATTATCGTTAGGTATTTATAATAGTCAAAGTTATTACCACTCAATAATATATTTTATAAAAAGTAATGACGTGTCCCCTGCCAAAACAAAATTATTAGTATTGGGCGAACCTAAGATAGAACTAATGTATTTGTATACATCTCACATATATGTGTATTTGAATAATTACAGTTTTCTTCATAATTCTTATCGTCATTTTATAGTACCGATATTATACATATTTTATTTATTTATTAGTTTATTAATTTATTTTTCTTATTATTTGAGTTCAATTAGGAATAAAAAATGATTGGTATTAAAAATCTTAAATTAGGCTTATTTAACCCGGGTTCGCTTGGTTCACATCACGATGATTTCATAGTGCTTATGGAGCGTCATGAGGTAGATGTGATAGCAATCAATGAGACGTGGCTGCGCTCCGGAGAGGATGGCAGAGCTCCTGTTGTGCCTGGTTATCGATTGCGTCACATACCGAGACCGGTAGAAATTCGATCACGTGGTGGCGGAGTCGGTTTTTATATCAAACGCGGTATATCTGCGCGCACACTGATGCACCCGATATCGCCTCTCGTGGAGCAAATGTGGATAGCCATTAAAATAAATAGCAAAACCATCATTATTGGCACAGCCTACCGCCCCCCTTGGGGAAATACAACAAATTTTTTTGATGCATTGACCGAAACAATAGGTAGCTTACCCTATCATGATCATCTGTATGTGCTGGGAGATTTTAATATTAATTGTATGGGTACGCGAGATATTCATAAACAAGCTTTGGACTTGTTCCTATCGACTCATGGCTTAAGACAGTATGTCACTGAACCCACACATTTTACTCCTAATAGTGAAAGTTTAATTGATCTCATTTGCTCGAATACTTTAGTTAGTCAGATAAGAATAGATTATGTCGCTGAATTCGGAGGCCATGCGTTTATATCCTGCGAGATAAGTATAAAAAAGTACAAAATCTTACCAAAAACCATTATGCATAGACCATTAAAGGACATCAATCCAGAGCATCTTAATGAGGCACTTAATTTAATAAATTGGGAAAGTGTCACTGATTTCGAGGAAATAAACGACATGGTGGCTGCATTCAATAGTAACTTATTGTGGGTCTTTGACTTGCTGGCACCTAGTAAATTAATCTGCATCAGGGAAAACCAGTATCCCTGGATAACATACAATATAAAGCTGTTGATGAGTCGTCGGGATGCGGCTCACGTAAGAGCGAAAAGTAGTGGGTCCGAGACAAGTATAAATTATTATAAAGATTTAAAATTGGAGGTTACCCAAGCAATTCATAGAGAGAAGTCTGCTTACTTTAATTACCATATAAACTCGAATATAAAAAACTCAATTGTGCTTTGGAATCACTTAAAAAAATATATTAATATAAAACAAAAGTGTAATATTATACCAGAAGAAATCAATAATCCGACTACGATAAATAATCACTTTCTAAATATTCCGGGTAGCAATTACGTTCCTCTTTCGACAATTTATCATTATGAGTTTCAGAAATGTGGTACAGCTATTTTTAAATTGTCTACTAGCAATGAACAGGAAGTTTTAAAAATTTTACGTTCCTTGAAGTCGAATGCCATAGGTATTGATGGTATCTCACTGGATATGTTGTTACTAACGTTACCGACCACATTGTCAAATATTACCACTATTATCAATAAATCTATTTCAAGTAATACGTTTCCGACCCTATGGCAGACGGCTCTGGTAAGACCCATACCCAAGAAAGATAATATTACTGAAATTAAAGATCTTCGTCCAATAAGCATACTACCATGTATCTCGAAGATATTGGAGAGAATAGTGTGTAACCAATTAACTGCATACTTAGAGTCTCAAAATATTTTACCTGATAGACAGTCGGGGTTTCGCAAACATCACAGTACTACTACCGCGTTGTTAGATGTAATTGACAATGTTTTGTGTGCTCAGGATGCGGGTGAGGGTACAATCCTTGTTTTGTTGGATTTCTCGCGTGCGTTTGACACAATCAATAGGTCATTACTATTATCTAAATTAAAATATTATGGGTTCAGTCTTGACACAATTGAGTGGTTTTCGAGTTATATGGGAAATCGTAAGCAAATGGTAGAAGTAATAAATGAGGATGGGTCTAGAGCTCTCTCTGATTGTTGCTCCGTTAACAGAGGTGTTCCTCAAGGATCAATATTAGGGCCTATTATTTTTGCGCTATACTGTGCCGATATAGTGAAAAATGTAAAACATTGTAAATATCACATATATGCAGACGATATACAAATTTATATATCATTTAAAAACTCAGAAATAAATTTAGCTATACAAAAATTAAATGACGATCTTCAGCGCATATCAGAATGGTCAGATTCTCATAGTCTTATTTTAAATCCGAGCAAGACTAAGTATATATTATTGGGAACAAGAAACCATGTAAATCTAATTAATGATTTAAACCCAATTGTGCATATTAAAGGCGAGAGAATAGAACGAGTTACAGAAGCGAGAAGTTTGGGCTTGTTGATCGACGAGCGATTAACCTTTGAAAAACATACTATAAATACAGCTCGCAATTGCTTCTATAGATTAAAAGTTTTATACCAGATCCGAGATGTACTAAGTAATGATATGCGTATAAAGTTATGCGACACTCTAGTTCTTTCAAAGTTTAATTACGCCGATGCGGTCATCGGGCCCAGACTACTCACTCGCACTAAAAATCTTATTCAGCGGGTACAGAATGCATGTATTAGGTTCTGTTATAAAATACCGCCTCGCGCACATGTTACCCCATATATTAACAGTGCCCGAATGGCGAAAATGGAATACCGCAGACAATTACACTTTGCAAGCTTGTTATTTGGTATTATCAAAAATAAAACACCTACATATTTGTACAGCAAACTAAGTTGGGCTAACGAAAGTAATAGAAGTTACCAAACGAGAGCGTCTTCTTATATGCTGAACGTGCCGGCTCACCGCACAGCAGCATTCCGCGGCAGTTTTCGTTATGCGGCAACGAAGTGTTGGAACAACATCCCCCCTCCGCTTCGGATCCTGATGTCCATAAAAACATTCAATATTAAATACAAAACATATTTATTTAATTTACAGCTAGAATTGCACTAATAAATATATAATAATGTGTATATGTACGTATGTATGTATATGTATGTGTATGGATATATGTATGTGTATATATGTTTATAGCATACAAAAGTACTACCTATATATGATTTTAAAAATGAGCTTCGTTATCATCGAGTTACGTAACTATGGTGTAACGCCGGCTTAATAACTTTATTTTTATATTTAATTACTCGTATATATATATATATATCTAAATTGATATTCAATTACACATAACAAGTATCTCGGTCGTATTTAATATATATTAGAAATATAACATACATCAAGATTATTATTATTATTATTATTTTTTTTTTTTTTTTACTTAGATATATAAGTACATATTATCTTACCTTAATGGTATGGCTCCGTTGCCAGCATCGTGTTGTTCCATCGACTTATGCTGAGAAAACTGCCGCTAATAACGAGGTATTGTTACCTATTTGATTTTATCGTTGGGTAGTCTAGAAATAAAATAATAATAATTCATTAATTATTTAAATTTTTCATATGAGCTCACATACCCAATTATATAATATATTTATAACTCACCATCGATTTTAATGTCCAATATATATGTATTTTTTTTTTCTGTGTCTCACTTTTCTTGTTCATTGTTATTTAAAATAAACGCAGAATAAACAAATAATAATACTGACATGCACGTCTCGCGACCACCGGCGCACGTGGCATTCTGGTGACATTCCCAGTTGTCTGTAACTGGTTTTGATTTGGACAAAATAATAGATAACTATGTTGAAAAATGGCTATTTAATGTGTGCAGATTTATTAATTGAATATATTATGTATTTAATGTCTATTGTTTTTAACAAAATTACGTTTTTAAAAAAATACTTAAATTAATGTTTTTATATTAATTTAAGTATTCGTATTATAGCTTGGTTACCGCCCGTCAGTAGTTATCAAAGAGGGTACCATTGAAAACCAGCATTAGGTGTCCACGCCTATGAATTGCTGAATGGTATACCTATTTGGGACACGTCATATTATTATGGTTATTGTAATAGTATTTGTTTTTTGTTTCTTTTAACACTTTTTTTTTTGTATCGATTCATTTTTATTGTTAATTTATATTTTTTTTTTGTTTTTGTTTTTCGTGTAATTGTTAATGGTATTTCAAGTTGTTTTTTGGTTATTTTTTTTTTAATATTTTCTTTCTTATTTTGAAGTATATATATTTTTATAATTTTTGTACGGTCCCAAATAAAAGTGTTCTTTCTTTCTTTCTTTCTTTCTTTCTTTCTTTATAAAACGCTTTGTTGATGGCGTTATGTTTTAATTCGGTATTGTTTCATTGATAGTGCATGTATAATATGTAATAAATTGTTTTATAGACATTTTGTCCATATTTTCGGCATTTTGATTATGCATATAGACCGATATCTACATAGAAATGTAATAGTTAAACCAAAAATTTTATGAATTATATTAATTATATTTTTATATGTGGACCAGGAGGCCCAGGCGGCCCTTCTATACGCAACTGCGTACGAGAAGATATCCGACCAATTGCAGATTTTACAATACACTCATATTCACCCACATCTGAGAGACTAACATCAAAAATAGTCAGTTCACCTCCATCGATTTTTATTCGTTTATCGGCATAGAGGTCGGCATTCTCTTTCATTCTTATACCATTATGGTTCCAAAGATATGCTGTATCCAAAAGAGAGTCAATTTCTGCGTTACAATGCAAGAAAATAACTTGTCCCACTTGCGTCGTAATACGAGGCGGTAACCGTTCTATAAAGCGCGGGGCACGCAAAACAATGAGGCGTCCTCGACTCTCGTCTGAACCATATTGATTCTTAGCAACACAAGTGTAAACACCTTCATCATCTCTTGACAGTTGACGTATAATAAGATTTCCGTTTTCAGTTATGAATCTTTTACCTCCTGCTCCAATAACGATGTTATCTTTTTTCCAAGTGAAAGTAGGTTTAGGGGCAGCCTCTGGATTACAACGGAGTGTTACATTTCCACCTTCCGATCCATAAGTTTCGGACTCTAGAGGGCGCTTTTTAAATGACGGTTTGAGTGAAAGCACGCGCAACTGCCCAGTTGAATATTTTGCCTTCAGTTGGTTTTTGGCTTCACATTGGAACATGCCTGGATCTCGGGTTGGATCTAAATATTTGATTATCAGAACATTGTCCTGTATAACATACCTGTCTCTATCTTCAGTCTCCAAAGTGTCCATTGAGAGTTTTTCGCCATTTTTCCACCAGGTATAATTTACATCGGGTATACCGAAGGCTTCACAGTTCCAGTGTAAATCTCCTTTATTGTCGACATGTTTATTTGTTAATGGAATAGTAAAGTTAGGCTCAGCTTGTACTTTCAAGAACACACTGTTAGATATGCGTGCCCTGTCATTACGCACATCACAAATGTATTCACCTTCATCTTCAACACCGACATTCGGTATGGTTAAAACTCTGTCAAAGTTACTCAAATGTGCTTTTTTAGGTATACCTCCAGCTTTCCTAGTCCAATTATAAGAGGGAACAGGATAACCAAAGGATATGCATTCCAATCTAACCTCCTGTCCTACTACAGGGGCTTCTGGAAAAACCTTAGGGAAATTGTTTGGGAATTTCAGTTGCTGATAATCTGAGTGTGGATATACCAGCAGAGGGAAGAAGGGGCCATTGCGCCCAGCATCTGAGACTTTACTCATGACATTGCAGCTGTAATTACCTCTATCAATATTTTCTAAAGCTGAGAAATAAAGACCACCATCATATGATACAAACACTCTTCTGTCCTCTTCTACAAGATTAGGAAAATAGCTACGAGCCCATAAGAAGTTTACTGATGGATAATAAGATGGTGGATCACAATTTATAACTTTTCCCCAGTACTGCTTACCACTTTCAACTGGCCTTTTTTGATTGAACTCTCTTATAAAACCAAATGATAATCTCACAGATTCTGACCTTATTACACCAAATTTGTTTGTAGCTGTACAGTGAAATTTAGCATTGTCTTTATCAGCATCAGGATTGTAAATCATGAGTGTTCCTCCGCTTAAAATGATTCTTGGATCAGAAAGAGGATTTATTTCTGTAAAAATAGGGCTGTCAACTTGGTAATCTTCTCTAAACCATTTGTAAGTGGGTGCTGGATATCCACCCGCTATACAAGTCAACTGAACATGTTGGTTTCTCAAGGGGTCGTATATTGTATCTACAGGTTCCTTTATAAAATATGGACCTTGTGGTATTCTCTCCGGATCAAAAGTATCCAACCCATATGTAAATGATCTCTCTTCCTCAATGAGGTAATGCAGTCTTTGTGTCTGACCTTCACAAATAAAGTGAAAGTATTGAGTTCCTTCAATGGGTGCTAAGCCCCATCGACCATCTTCATGTGAGAATCTATACACTAAATAATCACGAGGCAATAAGTTATAACTAGTGTATGTTAGGACTCTGTCATCAAAGAATGCATTTTCTAAACCTGTCAACTGAGAGCCATCACCCTCATTCGCCCAGTAACCCGGAGTTTGCTGATGAGCTCCGACATACCAAGAACCTTTTTGAGGATCCAAACGCATCAATGTTGTTATAATAAAACCATGCTCTTCAGGGCTGCTTATTGAAGCCAAGTCTGCTTCAAAAGCTTGACAAATCTTGCGAGCTTCATTCCGTGGACGATCAGGAGACTTCGTAAAACGATAACACGATTCCCTAAACCGAATCCAATGCGGAGGGCACCGGTAACGCTCTTCATAGTCTAAGCCTGCGTAATAATTTGCCGTATTCTGTGGATCGACATCGTTTTCTCCATCGCCATACACTTCCGAATTAAAACTATCTTTATAAAATGAACTCTGCGCTTGATGGGTGTACTCATTACCGTTTACTGGGAAACTACCATAAGGGTTTTGCTGATTGGGACGATATAGAGATCCATTCTGATTGGTTTCTGTTTGATATTGATAATTTGGATTGTTAGGAATCGATTGTTCCATTCCTTGACTGTATACATGGTTAAACACAATAAGAAGAACCAAGACGCCCCTCATGTTTTGTTTCCACATATCGTTGATTGTATTGTTATGAATGCATTACACAAAAGCGCTCTTGTATCAGTTTGTTTCTGCTTTATTTTAATACGCATAGATAAAGAAATTGCGGGAAAACGCTAAATATAAATAAATGTATAAATGTAAAATTATATTTTAGACGTAAGATATTTGTTAATAGATTAAAACATTGTATGCAACTGGACATAATGTTTCAATCTATATTAATAAAAAGTAAAAATAACGCATCCTCATGTTTCAACAATCATACAAAAATAAATGTTATACCTATGCTTTTTTTAGTCTCTCCATGGTCATAATCAGTATGAGATCAAATGTATTAAATAAAAACCATTCGTAGTAAGTAGTGACCACGCTCACGTACGTATATTTTGTAATCGTACCTCTTATTAACGCATTTTTTTTTAGGAATAGAATTTAGTAAACATTTCATTATAACATAAGCACAACTTTCTTAGTCAATTTCTATTTTGCAGACGGAACATTTTTGCCGAACAAGTCATGTTTGTCAATATTTCAAAACACCTTTTTATACACTTATTTATATGTATATATGCTTTTAAAAATTACGATGAATTCGTCATATGGCTACACAAAATCTCTGGTTATCGTGAGTCACTATAAAGGTAAATCTCTTTTAAAAATCCTACCTATATTGATTTCTAAATTTTTCAGCGCAGTATACAATAAATCTAATGTCATCCTGAAATCCATCATTGACAGGACTGACGGCAGATTAATACCATGTAGGCTGACTTTTTCAAGTGAGCGTGGGTGGCCAAAATTCGAAACTATAAAAAAAAGCAAAATCACTCACGAGCCGCGGCAGATAAAAACAAAAACTGCATTTATCGAAAAATGTGGAAACCAACCTACTAATATAATATACTGTATGTAAAATTTCAGCTCGATCGGGAAGCAGATCAAATTTAATTTGCAAGACATGCTTATTTACAGACAATAGACAGAAATGAAATAAAAACTTGTAGGTAATAGCATACTCGGGAGAGGCCTCGGACGTGCTGCGAAAGCGATCCCGTAGCCTCTCCGTTTTCCGTGCTGTGGCGGCCATCGCAGGGGGTTTTAGTGAG
>DWAZ01000069.1:0-10017 GCA_018232205.1 Junonia vestina livia
AATGGTTTTCCCACACCTATAATATTTTTAAAAGACCTATCCAACGATACCCCACACCATGGGAAAAATTAGAAAAATTTTTTTGGTCTCACTTTACATATAGGGGAGACACTCCAACAAAAAATATTTTTTAAGATTTTATTTTACGATTTTCTCGGCGTAATTCATATGTATACTTATGCCGAATTCCAGCTTTCTAGTAATAAGGACCTCGGAGCAAAGCCGCGGACAGACAGACAGACGGACATGGCGAAACTATAAGTGTTCCGTTTTGACTACGGAACCCTACAAGGGACATGGAATTTTCTCTCATAAAGGTATAAATTAAATTAAGGTAATAAATTATTTTTTCCAAGATGTTTTAGTTCTGTTTTATCTTTTCGACTATCAAGGGTTAAAGGTCAATGAAACTAGATTTTGTGCTCAAGGTAGAGTTCAACAGTCGCTCAGGGCAAATATTTGAATTACTATACAATTGTTCGTCGTAGTCCAAGTTCTTGGGAAGTGGAATAGTAATGATGGTAGTTAAGTTATTTGATTTTATTGAGTTAAAGAGCTATTTTGTGGTTTCTGTACATTATATTTAAGGAATAACGTAATATTCACATTATACTTTTTTATACCTTCGAATTTATTTATTAATTCCTTACTTATAATATTAATTGAAATGTGGCACACTGAAACTACTGAACCAATTGGAATTTATGTTCTATTAGTTATGTTTCCTATATACACCTACAGCAATTTTATCGTAAGGCGAATATTATGGGACAATTCGTCACGCATCTTAGGGTCAGCTTTCACTTCTTGACGACCGCCCAAATGAAATTACGCTCAGCTAAAACGCGGCGCTGTCGTCCGTCTTACTTAGCGGCTTTTCTGACCGAATGGACAATTTCTAATGCTTCTAATGCTTGGACAGTCAAGTCTGATTATTCCAATTACCTGGAATCTATTCTTATAAAAGACATTAAGGTTTTTAAAGCGTGAATCTTTACTAAATAGGATTTTACAAGAGACGATTTGAGTACCTTTTTCTTTACTTAAAATTTACTTACATATTTTTTATCATTATTATTAATCGTAATCCTATGTATAGTTTATAACAAAAAAACCCTTATACTTTTAATCCTCATGCTTACTTAAGCTGTAAAAAAGTCACATTTTTTTCGTTTCATCATCTGCTAGTCGAGATTTGTACAACATTTTAATAGCAACGAGAATAGAATCCGCCTTTATTAAAAGTTTCAAATTTTCTCCCGATCAGTGGAATATTTTATAAGCATCCTATGACCAGCTGAACTATACTCGAGTTTTTCTAATATTACGATCGCCTACGTTACTTTAACAGCGCAAATTTGCAAACATTTTATAGTTCGTTTTCATTTCAGTTAACAGATGTTTTCGTTCAAATATTTATGCGTATTGTTTTACGTATTTCTTTTGCAGATATTAAACTAATTTTTACATTTTTTTACCTTTAACTTTAGAGCACTATAATAATTTAGCGTGTAACATTACCTACCGTACTTAATCACACCGTTCATTGATGACCGTGACCGTTTGAATGTATTGAAAATTATGCTCATAGCATTTTTACTACAGTTTTTAAATACAAATTTAGTTTCATTTAAGAACTCTATTAAACTAATAACTTTGAAAAAGTCTAAGTATAAAATATGAGGAATTACTAGAGGTTCATAATAACGTTGTTTTAACATAATGTTTTACTCCGAAATTAAAATCTGCGGTTACATTCAGAATTGCTGTCCGCGTTAATTAACTTATGCGAGTACGTTTTAAGCGAGAACAAGGATTAGTGGAATTGCATTGTTAATATCTTGTGTACTCTAATAGCTTTTCTTAATAAGCTGAGTTGTTCAGAGCAACTTCATGCTCCATAAATTTTAATTAAATTTAGCAAAGTCATAAAGTAGACTTATATTTGTTTAAATGTACTTTATTATTAAGTAATTAAACCTATAACAGTTTAACACAATCAATATTTCGAAAGCTTACATTTACATAAATAAAAATCGTTGAAGCATTAACGCACTTTATTTGATCAAAGCCTAATTATTCTAATCGATTAACCAATAAATTAAATACCACATATTACGTAGCAATTATTGATATGATTTTTATGATATATGAACTGTCAATAACAAAATTAAATAATTAGGTATGCATTATGTCTATAATTGAAATGATATATAGAAGAAAAAAGTATTTTTACAATTGATTAGATTCCCAACATGGCGACCGACGCGATCTTTAGCTCAACTAGCTAGAACACTGCCACGATATGGAGGAAGGTGTGTGACAATGTATTCTAATCCCGCTGTGTCACAAACTTTTGATTTAATGTTATAAGTTAAATATTATTTCCATACGACTATCTCATGATTCTAGTATGTATTATAATACAAAATTAATTATTTTGGAAACAAGGATCTAAGTAAGGGTTCTTTCAAATTAAATCTCCGGCGGCTAACCATCACGTATCCTTGTTGCAGCCATGCGTAAGACACAGGGGTGTCGTACTGCTCTCTTGACGTGTAACTTGTATGAAATATCCACTTTCGTGCAGAGCAAATTAAGATATTCTTTTTTAACCATAAAGCAATTTCTATACATTTATTATTGAATTGGTGGTAGTCAGGAAACTTAAAATTATGAACTTTTGTGAAAATTATTGTTATTAATTTTAACTAAAATTTAGTATACAATATACACATAAAATAGGTATGTAAGTAAGATTCCAAAATTTTCAAGCTTCAAAGCTTAAGAAGAAGGGTAGGTCAATGCGTTAAACAAGATATTATATTAGTTCGTTGGATTTTTCTATAAAGCTTGACGTGTCTCTCTCGGTCCTCCGTATACGGTCTTCCGTTTTTTTCACTTTGTTACCAGTGTGTCAAGTGTAAGTTTTTCTCATGTCTTGATTGGATCAATGTAAACGAAAATTTATACGGGATCGCCAAGATTGCCATAAATGACAAATTACAATCGAGTGCTAAAGAACAAAAGCGCGTGTGATTGGTGGATTTTTATATTAATTTACTTGCTAAATGCTAAAGCAGCAGTGCAGTAGGTACTCGAAATAACTCGCACTTGGCATACTGATGCTCATAGTTTCACTTCCACTGTTGTGTCATAGCGTAGTGCTATAAATTATAACCTCCTAGGATAAAAAGCCAACGCGATTTTTTTCATTGGACCATTTTACTCGTTAAATACTTTTTATTCAATGTTCATAATAGCATGTTATTTTGATCATCAACTTTACTGTTATATTAATTTAAAATTACCTTAAATTTTCTTCAGTAGTTGTTGCAAAAAAATAATCAATTTCATTAATCCATCCACGCACTTTGTTATACCTTGCGTATTTATAAATAGTACCTACTCGTAGTAGGATTATCTTCGAAATATTCACATACTTACAGAATATTAATGTCCTTTATTTATAAAAGAATTTTATTACAAAAATGTTAGACCACAATAGATTTTACTTAGATGTTTATTGCGAGCTCAGTTTTATAGTAAAATAATATAATATCAGCGTTATAAAAACTGTATAAATGTAATGTTTTATCTCCTTTGTTTTAATGGTAACAGACTCGCGTCTACAGCTGTAGAGTTATTATCCGAGACGAGCAGGGAATTGCGGAATCGGTTGTTTTACATTAAATGGTTTTATCGCAATTGCTTTCTATAGATTATTTTATAAGTCGCTTGTTTTACATTTTTTTACGAAGGGTGCTTACACACCGAGCGTATATCTATGAGTTTTTATGTCGAAGTCAATATTGTCGCTTTTCATGACAACAGTATGTATATGAATGTGTCTATTTCATAAAAATTATGATGGATCGATAAACCGAATGATAGCAGTAGCTACGAACCAATATATGTTTGTACAAGATATATATGACGTTTTGTTGTCATATCGTTTATTACACAGACGAGCAAACAAATACGAGTTTGTTACTGAAAATGTACTCAGTTTGAAAACGCCTTAACAATGTTATTGTATAAAATAGTTCTGTTTGTTGTTTAATTGTTTTTACTTTATCCCGTGTACGCGAGGCCGTGATATCAATATCGTATCTATACGTAATAAAACTGTAACGCGGTCATATCTATTCATGAAATATTTTTTAATAAAATGAACCAACGTGTATGTGTCGTTGTAAATGTATTTCATATTGATGCCAGCGACGCTGCGTTTGACGTTTTATCTGAAAGATACATTTCCTTTATAGAAACATAATGATATCTTCGTTTCAAATTTATTGAATTAGGTATAATAATATTAATAATGCTTTTATTTTAATAATATTTAAGAGGATAATATAATATTTATGTATCTCTAACGCATCAATCGTTTAAACTGTTAACATAACAAACATAACATTATAATGCGTATAAATGCTATGGTCAATACAAAATAAAATATTAAAATCCCTTTTACATTATATGCAAAATTATATTTTCATTAATAACATAAATCAAAATCCATAAATAATATCATAAATCAAAGATTCATATAATCTATACATATAAAATGCTTTGTCCTGAATGACTGACTGACTGACGGATCAACGCACAGCCTAAACCGCTGAACGTAAAAATCTGAAACTTGGAGGATGTGTTCTTTAGATGACGTAGGCATCCGATAAGAAGGGATTTTTTGAAATTCCATTCCTAAGGGGGTGAAATAGAGGGGAAAAGTTTGTATGGGACAACGTGATTCCTTGGTCTAATCTACTTCAAAATTCGCATAAACATTCTTTAACAGATATGGTGTAAAACGTGTTTCATATTTTGTTGAAATTCACCTCATAACAGGATTAATAAGGGGTAAAAAGGGAATTTGTTTCGATATTGATATGAAAACTCCTTAATGCATTCGATTAAATTGACTTTATGTGTCTAAATGACTGTTGATTTAATAATGTCAACTAACGACATTGTCATTTTTATTTTGTCAATAAACAATGCGAGTATGTGTTTTTAAGGCTTATTTTTATCTACTATTACAAGTTTTATATTCTTATCAAATCATTAGGTACATTACTTTTTTGCTTTACTAATAAGTGTAAATTTTTGAATAACTTTGAATTACGTTATATTTTTCATTAGTGTTTCATGTGTGCTATGAACATCGTGATATCTACCTACTTTGTAACTAAACCCATATGATCATGTATTAATACCAATAAAGTGATAGATTTATTGTTAGTATACTTTGTTCTGATGTTCATTTACTTCACTTTAGTTCACGCGTCTTTACTGTGTACCTAATTCATGCAAATCTAATTAATATATTGTGCATTCGTTGAGTGTATAATGTATATATTAAAATAATTTTAAAAAATAAGACTTATTTGGGTTCTCACCAGGTTTGTTTGCTATGCGTATGATTATGCGAAATGTTTTTAAAAATTAAAATAAGTCTTTAAAATTAAATATATGTGGGAACATTAATATATGATTGTGACACAAAATTATTTACTATTTATTTTCAGCTTTCCCATCAAATCTTTTTTTTAATGGCAGTATCACTAATAAAAGATATAAATGCAAAAGTAACAGTTTAAACGTACGGATATAATGATAAAATCTCCCCCGAACGATCAGTCGATGGGATTATTGACGTTTCATGGCAAAGCCGTCGCTTCATCACCACGCCTCGCAATAATTTATTTCATCAAAATTAAGGTTTTTATCAAAATTATTACGTAAAATATATAAGTTAATTCGATCATAAAATCGCTACGTGTGCGACCGTCCTTATCGCCATCCTCTAAACTAGTCATATATTAAATAAGCTTGAATAATATATCGTATAATGTAATTATATTATATTTAATGTGTGGCTACCGGTTATAAGCGAAACCCATTACTAGTCATATCGTTGATTTCGTCATTAATATAATAGCTTCGCATTAAAAACGTAATATCCATGGAAAAATGTAATTTGTGATCAGCATTACACACCTCGGGCATCAGATTGAGTTACCCCAGGCTATTGATCTATTTGCGTGTTTAGATCCACTAATAGCTAGTAAATTATAATTCAGTGAATAACACCGTGGTTTTGAAAATATTTGGTGTTCAATTCGATATTTATTATAACATGTAACGATCCCCTTCCCTGCATTTTGGTTGTGCGTGATACAAATCGAGATTACCTTAATATGTTACACATGGAAAGTTCATCATACTGTGCGTGTCAGAAATCTTGAAACGTTAAATCACAAACTATCAGTCCTAAGTTTACCCATAAAGCGTAGATAAATGGAGTTATCATCGCTTGCGACCGCGTTTATATTTTGTTAGCTTTTATATTATTTTAAAAACTCATATTAATTTCACAAAGCGTCGACATATCTGGGTTCTGGATAACAAAGTAGTTACTTTTTGACATTATTTTATTTTATTTAAGCGCCGCGGTTCTGTCGGAGCCCTTCCCAGTTCCGTGGCGGGCTTTGTAGCTTTTTTTTATTTTGTTGCCGCAGGTGTAGTGGGAGTTATACCGCCGGAAAGTCGTCTGTTGGTCGGTGTGGAGTATGTAAGCCCGGGCGGGCTCGGGCAGGGCTCGTAGGCCGCCGCCGCCGCCCGCACCGCGCCGCCCGCCACACGCCACAACCTAACCACTCTCTAACCCGGAACAACCGTTAACGGCTCCCGGAATATCTTACGAAAACAAATAAATCTTTTCTCAAGCGAATATCTCTTTGGTATCACGCCCTCCATTATCCCCCGAATCGCAGCTAAGGAATGCAATGTCGCAAACACGTACTATAAATTATAACAATGGCAACGCGAATTCGCAGATGCGTACGTGAACAGACCGCCCGACTAGGTTGCCCCTATAGCTCGATATGAAATCATTTTAAATGAAAGCGGTTTCCATCAGGAAGTTTATCCAAATTTTAGATAAATAATAATCTACGTATCGTAAAGTGCTAAATTTTTCATATTGTAATGTAACCCATGTGTCAAATTTTTAATGTATTCAATGTATTATGTAAGTCACTAGTATTGTTCTTATCACTGTTTTGACATATCGTCTTAATTTTAATCGTAAGGTTATGGTATTGTGAAGCCAATATATTTTAAAATAAAGGAATTTTCCGCTATATAAGCAAAACGTTTATCGTTTACTGTCCGACTGATTGCTTGACAATCGAGGTCGATCATAGCCCGCTTACTTAACATTCGTTCGCTTATCGATTGCGACCAAAATAAACTAAAAGAAATAGTATGTAGCGTGGAGTTGGCTAGCGTGCGGTGAAGTTTGATTATTTCTTATTATGACCGAACTTTATGCCTCGGGGTTTGAATGAATTTTAACGTTGGTTTTCCGTTTTCTGACTCATCCAATGCGGTACATGCAGCGTGGTGTCCGCGGCGCGCCCCCCCTCAGCAGACCGGTAAGCACTTGCATGTGCGTCGCGCGGGGAAGGCATGGCCTTGCGACGGCAGAGCGGTCTGTCGCGAGCGCGTGTGCTTTCGCCCGCCGGAGACTGGCACGTGCGACCGCGGTCCCGCCGACGCATCTTCGGCATTCCTCGCATTCTACACGCTCGCCCTCAGAATGCAGCCCGCGGATCAGACCCACACAACTATTTTGCATAGTTCGATGCTATTCGCCTGCACTCACTTGCTAAGAATGTAGATTTGTTCTCGACACAGAATACAAATCTGACCGAAGTAAAATCGTTCGAGGGTCGCAGTCGTAGGTTATTGAAATAATTAGTTGCTGAGACGGCGAGTGACCGCGTGTCGCGAATAGTGCCAACTCCATTCGTAATTTAAGATATTTGACCGTTAACTGTTAGTAACTGTTATGTTTAGTGCTTGCTGCTTAGGTCGGAGCGCAGAGCGACCTCGCTCCATGTTCTCTCTTTCTCTCTCTCTCTCTTCACATATGTATAAATATTAGATTCTCTTGTAAACACTAGAAATAGTTAACGATAGAATGGACGAGTAATCATCGCCCATAGATAAAGAGTGCTGTGTTTGGATGGGTCAGAATTTTTATTTTATAGATATATAGATTTTATTTCTTGAATGTCAATAGATTTTCTTACTTACGCATAAATGCGTTAGTCTAGCAAACTTCATCGCCCATACATTATCTCGTAGAATTTCATCGAAGTAATGTTGACTCGGTTTATACCAATTTTATTAGCTTCTCCAACCTTTCTGAATCAATCAAGTATTAATCAAATTAAACTAAAACAGTTTCTGTAGTAAACCTTTTTTATCCTATAACATGCAAATGTACGAGTAACTCGTAATGGTATTGCCTGAGTAAAAACAGAGATTAGACAATCACTATCAACGGAGGTGGCAGTTTGTCCATCACTCCAGAATCTCGTAGTGACATAAATACTGTCGATATCGACTGAAATGAAAATAATAGTGTTGAGAGAATACATGGGAAACAGCAGTATGGTGAAGAAGTGCGCAGTCCACGACAGCAATAGGGCGAGTAATATTTATCTTTGAACTTTGAACTAAAGTTTGATCAGTATCTTACTCTATTGGAGACATAGAATAGTGTAGGCAAAATTGTGCGTAAGCTGAATTTCTGTTGTGAAAATTTTGATAAAACATGTGGTAGATTTATAGAAATTTGAAATTGTCGAGTAAACTAGCAAAGCTTAGACCTACAAAAATAGATTCTAGCATAGAAGGTGAATCAGTAGGAAAAAAGTCAAATCTATGTAAGCAAAATCTGTAGACTCGATCTGGCCATTATAAGATTTAACTAGCGGAGTTTCTGAATAGTCTAGACTTAGTAATTTTATGACGGGCGATTTCCTTCCTATTGTAAATTAGTGAAGCTTAAAAAAATTAGCGTGGAAAGGTTTTTCGTTCCGAAGAAAAAAAATATAAAAATGCTTTATATTGAACATTTTAGCGGGTAGTTATGTAAGCGATCGGGTAGATATTTTTGTCGGTAATAATAATGTGATGGTGGTGCAAACTCATTTTATAGTGGTATTTGTTTAATTTAGTATAAGAAATAGAATAGTATTTTTATGTAATTTTAAATTGTTGTGCCTTAGGCAAATGGTATTTTAGGCTGAATATTTGAAAAAAATAAGAAATGTTTAACGCAATTAGACTACGTAGTCATATTTCTGGTTTAAAATAATAAATAGAATAGAGAAAGGTTATACTTTTCTGCTGTAGACTTTAATGTAGCTGTAAGCGGTATTTCCCGCAAGTATTTTATTATTTGACTACATGGGTAGACGATGTTTGTAAAATTCTGTATAAGTAGAAAATCTTTAAATATTTCTTCTCTATTTTTATAATGTGTGGATTTATATTACGCGGTTAATTTTAGCTTTTTTTTTAATTAACATCGCTTTTCGTGTTCCAACGATCTATGACTGAACATCGAACAATCGTGCAATAACATAACAACAAGATATGTTAGCTCTATGAACAACATAACAGCATGCAATAAAAGATATTAGAGTGAGATTTAAAGAAAGGACACGCGTGTGCTTCTTTGAATTACAAATGGCGAAGGGTGGCGCGTGCGAGGCGACCAGCAACGTAGCATAGAAATTCCATTAATTTGCAATTGAGATAAGTCCCAGCTAAACCATCGAAAATCCGCAAAGCGTATCATCTTCGCGGGGAGTTATTGATGGCAGCTATTAAATATACGTTTTCGGTTTGTATGTGGGGCCGACCTCACGTGAACGTTGAAATAAAACATATCAATCGCCCTAAGTTGAAGATGAAGAGTGGGAAGTTTCTTAGTTTTTCGGCGCGATTACTAAATCTCAAATAAAATAACATCTTCCCAGTAAACACTTTTTAAACGTAAAATTCAAAATTTAATTCTATATATTTTTTATTCGACTTAATTGAAATCCAAACAAAAACATTAAATTGTAGAGAAAGTTAAAATCAATGCTTTCAAAATATTTTTTGAACACAAGACCAATTTAAAAATCCTATTAAAAATAAATTTTCATG